>VYZT01060983.1:63806-120469 GCA_013400735.1 Pomatostomus ruficeps
GGTCCCGCCCCCCGCCCGCAGAGCCCGGGCGGGATGGCGGCGGCGCGGGGCCGGGTGCTCTGCCTCTTCGACGTGGACGGGACCCTGACGCCGGCCCGGCAGGTAGCGAGGCGCGGGGGCGCGGGGCTCGGAGGGGGCTCGGGCAGCGAGGCGGAGCTCGTCCCGCCGGCTGCGGCCTCACCCGGTGCTTCCCCGCCAGAAAATCGAGCCGGAGGTGGACGCGTTCCTGCGGGAGCTGCGGGAGAGGGTGCACATCGGCGTGGTGGGAGGCTCCGACTATGCCAAGATAGCCGAGCAGCTGGGGGAAGGGGATGAAGGTGAGACGTGGCGGACGAGGTCNGACGAGACGCACGCCACAGACAGACGCCCTCCCCCAGATTCCGGGCTCTAAAAGGATTTAAGGAAAAGAGCCGAAGCGGGGAAGCTGCTCAAGACCCCCACCTTAGCGCATCCCTCGTAAGGGCCATGGAGACGCGGGGAGCAGCCGAGGGGTCGGCGGCAGGCGCGGCGCGTCCCGCCCGTGCGGCCCCGGAGGGCGGGCGGCCGCCATCAGCTCNGGGCAGCGAGGCGGAGCTCGTCCCGCCGGCTGCGGCCTCACCCGGTGCTTCCCCGCCAGAAAATCGAGCCGGAGGTGGACGCGTTCCTGCGGGAGCTGCGGGAGAGGGTGCACATCGGCGTGGTGGGAGGCTCCGACTATGCCAAGATAGCCGAGCAGCTGGGGGAAGGGGATGAAGGTGAGACGTGGCGGACGAGGTCTCCCGGGGCTCACCTGTGCCCTAAATCCAACCCCAAGGCTGCCCTTGGAGCGGCTGGCCGTGCCCACGCGGGAGGTGCTGCTTGGCTCCCTCTCCGTGTGTGGAGGGCAGCAGGGATGCTCCAATCCATGCTGCCGGCTCCAGCGTCAGTTCTGTACGAGCTTCATCAGAGCTCTGACACATTCACGCTCCCCAGGCACTTTTTGCCTCCCTGCTGCTCCATGGTGGGGTCCCCGCAGGTTCTTCCTCACATTTCAGTGGGGGCATGGGGTAGAGTAAGGAATGGGAGGGCAAGAGGGCAGCGCCTGCCGCCTCCACCGCGTTCTCCTTCGCCGGCATGGATGACAAGCGCCACTGGGCTCCAAGCTCTGCTTCCCACTTCGCTAGTGGAGGGAGGCCGAGAAATTCCCGGCTGAGGCTGATTGCTGAGTCGCCAGTGCTGCGTGTCTGGGTTGCAGGGGGGGCTGGAGTTAGATAACCACATCATCCCAGCAGCCTGGCAGTGGGGAGGGCACAGGAGAGAGCAGAGTAACACGTATGTAGTTGAAAGCCAGACATTTCTGAGCCCTTATCTTTGTCCTGCAACTGATTCAGCCCGTGACCTCGGTCAGGTCGTTTCCCCCTGCATGCGTCAGCTCCCCACCCGTGAGCACAAGATAATCTCTTCATCCACTTTGTGGAAGGCAAGGAGCGTAGGATGGGCAATGGCCCTTTGCAGAGCACAGGAGCTGTGGAAGACACAGTACTAAGGAAGCAGGAAGATGGTTCAGTCCTGAGCCCAGTCCTTTTTACCCCTTTTCCCGGGCAGTAGTAATGTTTCCTCTTTTGTTTCCTCCTCTCTCAGTCATTGATAAGTTTGACTACGTCTTCGCAGAGAACGGCACAGTGCAATACAAGAATGGGCAGCTGGTCTCCAAGCAGGTAAGTTCAGCTCCCTTTGCAGCCACGGCTCTCTTGCCCTGGGCTCTGTGCACCACGGGGAGCAGCACGTGCCCTTCCCAGGCAGATGGGCAGCCTCTTCTCCCCAGTTGCTGTCTCTTTCAGCTGGGCTTCACGGGAAGTCAAGCATCTTCACTTGCCCTTCTCTCTCTGCAGGCCATTCAGGACCACTTGGGGGAGGAGCTGCTGCAGGATCTGATCAACTTCTGTCTCAACTACATGGCACTGCTGAAGCTGCCCAAGAAACGGTAACGCCCCAAGCGTATATGAGCGGAAGTCATGACACTGATACCTGGGGAGCTGAGCTCCAGAGCTCTTCTAAAAAGGGCTGATCTATGGGGCTTGTCTTGCTCCAGGTTTTATCTTAGCATCCAGAGGCACTGAGTAGGATCACTGTCTCCCTGAGCTGGGCACCTTGGGCAAATAATGGAGGAGGGTGTTTGTTCTGAAGAGTCTGCACTATGTTTTAGCATAATGCCTGCTCTTTTGCCCCCTGGATTTTCCTCCCTGGGAAGCAGGGTGCAGCTTCTGTGTGTATCTCATTTAGGACAATGGTAATAGCTTGTTACTGGTCAGGGCATCAGGCATCACTGGTAGTATACATTTCCAAACAGGCAAACAATGGATCTTAAGATGGGAAGTCAAGCCCCTGGGCACACAGTTTCACACTGTTTCTAACCCAGTGTCGCTGGCTGGCCCTGCTCTGCTCTCTACTATGTCTTCCTCTTGGGATCCAGCAGCCAGAGGGTGAGCTGGGTTGGTACACCTCTGCAGAAGGAAGACCAGGCCACCACCAGGACAAGAAAGGGTCATCTTCCACTGGATCAGCTCACTCTGTTAGCACAGAAAGAGAGAGAGAGAACCGATGGCATGAAGGTGGAAGCAGGGAGCAAGAGGCTCTTTCAGAGCCAGCCTGCAGTTAAACTAGCCTGGGTGCAGGGTCAAACCTCACCTCAGACCACCATTTCAAGAACACATGGGCCACCCAGGACTGTTGGGAGCAGCAGCTCTGCCCTCCCCTTGCTGGTTTTTTTCCTGCTCTCCCCCTGTGTTTGTACAGTGAACCTGAGCAGATGAGGTGTTGGGTTGAAATGAATCTGGTAGAAGTTGCTAAACCGCGATCCACATCAGTTGCTTGATATGAGCCACCATGTGGCAATACAGGGAACAGTGAGGGGCTAGGGTGGCTCCTTGCAACAGGACTGCTGGCTGAACAGGCCCCCAAAAAGCACGGGCTGGGACCCAGAACCCTCAAGGCTGTTTGGTTGCTTCATTGCTCCCTGGTTACCCAACAGTCTTGGCAGAGTTTCAGCTCCCAAGTAGCTCTGTGGATTTAGGCTTATGGGATTTCTAGCAAAGCAAGGACTTTAACCCACATCTCCCAAGTCTTGGCCTGGGGTGTGAGCCACCAAACCCTCGATGCTGCAGAGATGCTGCTCCCAGGCTGCAGGCGTGGCTTCCTGTGTGTCCATTCCCCATGATGTTCCTCTCTGTGTCAGGAGATAGGAGAGGGTGAGTTTTTCCTCCAGACTCAGGGTGGTAAGCACTTTATCACAGAGAAACAGCAGGCAGGGCTGGGAGGGACAAGAAGCTTAAGGGTCCTCAGCTGGACAGGAGTTTCAATCTGTTTTCACACTGGCAGGGCTGCCATCCCCTGTTGTTTCTGCCCCGCCAGTGCTGGTATACCTGTCTGACCCCTCAATAAGCAAACAGAAGTAGCTGGGTTTGAAGAAGAGAGCAGTTTTCTGCCAGCTCAGTGTTTTCAACCAGGCCACCAAGAAGGCAGCCGAGAGGTGACCCCAGCACAAGGTGAGGGTGGCAAGCAGGAACTGGATCCTGTCTATGCAAGCTTAGATAAGAGCTGCACTCAAAGGTGCAGGGGTCAAAAGGGAGATACAAAGACCCTGATTTGCATCCTTCGAGGAGGCCCTGATTGCTCCTCAGCCTGCTGCCAGACATCGACAGTAAGTTACACTGACCTGGGCCATCCCACTGCCCCAAGGTACTGCCAGCTTCACCCAGCCCTCACAGCTTTTCTTAAAAGCCTCATGGGGTAGGGGTGCCACAGCCTCATCAGGCAGCTGGTCCAGGCCAGGCAATAGCTGTCCTTGCAGTTATCACAACATTAGAAAACGTTACCTGTCATCTCCCCTAAGCTCGTTGCTTCCAGCCTATTCCCAAGGCACCCGGGAGCTGTTTATTTCTCTTCTCTCACAGTCTGTTTTTATAAAACTGCAAGCCCCCTTGGACCTTAAGCAGTTGTTGGTGCCTGATCTGTGCCTGGTGTGAAGCACTCATGGCTTCTCTCCTCCTGCCCGTTCTTGCAAAGCCTCGCTAAGCAGCCGTTCTCCTGAAAAGGTGGTTTTTCTCTTCCTGCCCCAGTAACCTTGTGTCTTTGCCCACCCACAGAGGGACCTTCATTGAGTTTCGCAATGGGATGTTGAACATCTCCCCCATCGGTCGGAGCTGCACCCCAGAGGAGCGAGTCGAGTTCTCCGAGCTGGACAAGGTACAGGGGCCAGACCTGGGCTCACCCTCCCCTTGGCTGGTTTTGCATGACCACAGATCTCAGGACTTACGTGCTCCCCCCGTTCCCAAGGAGAAGGGAAGTCCAGCTTCAAGCTGTGCATTTGCAGCAAGGTGGAGACAGGACCGGGAGTCAGAAGACCCAAGGGAAGACACACATGAATGGAAGAAATTTGATTTCACTGGGGACTTCCAATGCAAGGGGGTGGCCAGTAGGATTCCCTGTGCTATGGGAGAGCCCCAGGGAATGAGGCAGTTACTTAACAGCATGTTTCCACATTTACAGTACCCAGAGATGGCCCAGCCGCTACCTTCTCTCTCCTACTCCCCCAGCCCCAAAAGAGCTGGGACTAATGGCTTTCCAGACATGGCAGATCTGCTGGGCAGGTCTCTGGAGGATTTGGCCCGTGCCCATCCCAGTTTCTGCCTGGGGAAGCTTTCTTGGGGTTGAGGGATCAGTTGGTCTTTGCAAGACTTTTTAAGCAAAACTGGAGGCTTCGGGTTATGAACTGGGCTGTGGGAAACTGAAGCAGTTGCATTTCATTGCCAAGGAAGGTCTGGGATCGGCTCCTCCCGGTGGAGTGAACTGGTGGCCTACTTGGACACGGGGCAGGACTGGTGGAAGCTGGCTAAGTGGCATGACACTGGGGCCTAGTGCTGGTGGGGAGGGAGAAGAGTTGCCCAGCAGACAGGTTACAGTGGATTCTGGGAGACTGTCAACACCTAATTATTCAAACCCTCTTTTCTTCCCTTTCCTCCTTATCCTCCACAGAAAGAGCGTATACGGGAGAAGTTTGTTGCAGCCTTGCAGAGGGAATTTGCTGGCAAAGGCCTACGTTTCTCTCGAGGTGAGCAGGGCGGGCTTCCTTGGCTTTGCCTTTATCATGTGTCCCGTAAAATTCTGTGAAGGGAAGCAGGAATCTCAACTGTTCCCTCTGAGTGTCTGGAAACCCTGGGAAGAGCAGAAGGAGCTTTTAGTCCTGGAGAGCTGCCACAGGGGAGTCACGTTTGCATCCATGACGTCTGCATCCATGCAGAGAACAAACTATGCTGCAGACTTCCCTCCCTGGGAATCGGCCAGACAGGCGGGTTTCCATCCCGTGACATTATCCCTGCCTTAATTTCAGTCAGTGGAGCCCACTGCTGCCCAATGGGTCTGTTCTGGCTCAAACAGCAGCAGCAGGGCAGCCAGCAGAGCCCCAGACACGTGCACTCTTCTCTAGGAATGAGACAGGAGCCTAATGCATGTCTTGGCTCTGGGGTTTTCTTGGGACCGTTGGCTGCAGGGGAAACATCTTTCTTCCTGCAGGAAGAGCTGACAAGGGGTAAAGAGGTTGCAGCTCCCTGCCATGGGCTTCTGCAGGGTCACTTCTTGGGGTAGTTCTGACAGCTAGCTTACCAAAGGCGAGGAGCTGAAGGAGGGGCTTGAGCAATCCTGGCGGTCTGGCCAGGACAGGGTAAAAAAACAAGGGTGTGTAAGTTGTGGGGATGATGCAGGAAGAGGACCCTCTGCAGGGGTGTGAGATAAGAAGGTTCCATGTGGCAGCCCAGACACAGGGCAAGGGGGTGGTGGGGCTGAGGCAGCGGGTGACACCCTGGGCCCTCTGATCCGCCAAGAGCTTTTCTCTGAGAACCTTCACTTGCCTTCAGCATCCTGCCAGGGGCATCCTGTGCTGCCCACAGCGCTGGCACACTCTGTTTGTCACAGCAGAGAAAGACAAGGTCCCCGCTGCTGTGTCCCCTCAGGCACAGGGCATGAGAGCAGGACAATGGGCCTCTCTCCTTGGACTTTGGGAAGCTGCTATGCAGAGCCCAGGCCTGTTGTATAAAAACATGAAAGGGACCTGAGGACCCCCCGCTCCTCCACAAAGAAAATGTGGGGTGTCTCAGGTCAGGCATCTGAAAAAAGGGCACACGGAAATGTAGCTCTTCCGCCAGGCTGGCTCCATGAGCCTTCTCCCTGGCTGTGGAGGATGCAAGGCCCAGAGGTGATGGGAGATCTCCCTGCAGCCCCCCAGGCCCCTGCTGTCCCTAGAGGAGTGACAGTGCTGCTGGTTCACACCACCTCTTCTCCCTTTGGTTTCCTACCTGCTCCAGCTGGCATCAGGAGCCCCTTCCTGCTGCCTAGCTCTGTTTAGAGGGCTAGAATGCAGTGGAAGGCAGTGTTTTTCACAGGTAAATGGCTTTAGAGGCAAAACTAGAGGATGTCACCAAGTTTAGCTCCTGCTCTGATGCTGGATCCTGATGCAAGCCTCAGGCCATCCCCACCCTTGAGCTCACATGGCACTTGCTCCCGTGCTTATCACAATGCCCTGTCCAGTTCTCTGCTCTAAGATGGACATACAGGCTCCATCCCCAGCTTCTCAGGCTCCAAGGAGGTTTGGTTCAGGATCCCCAAACCAACAGGGACACTCCAAACAGCAAGGAAGGGGAGGTGCATGGCATCAGGACTTGCAGGTTTGAACAACCTGGGGTGTCGATGCCTCTCCCTCCGCAGGAACCGACGCTGTGATTATCTGTCTACTCACCCTAGTCCTCAGAGAGGCAGGATTATCATTTAAGAAGGAGAGTGTGAAACTCCAGGATTTCTGGTGGATACTTTAGTAGATGCCTGGAGAACACAAGCTGACTGTCAGGAGGACTCAAATCCCCATACCTCAGGCTCTGAGTGAGACCTAAACATTTGTATGCCCTAAGCTGCAGGCTTTATTTTGGGAAGAGCATGTCTCCTGTCGTGGTGCTGGGACAAGGGTCTCTCTGCAGCCTGTGGACACAGTAGGGTAATTTGAAAGGAGGGGGAAGTGCTGCTTCCAAGCACTCCCAAAAGACAGCAGAGTGCTGAGGTAAACTCTGCCTGATCTAAGAGCAAGGGCTGGGAAATTTTTTAACCCTTGGTGGCTGTGGGTGTCCATGTCCACATGCATGTTCTCTGGGAAAGCTCCCTTCCCACTGTATGCTGGTCATATCTGACTTGGTGCCTCTCCAGATGCTGGCAACCTTCACTTAACTCTTGTGTCAAGAGGTGACAGCTCAGGGTCGTGCTCTGATTATGTCAACGGGTTCGTGGTACCTCCATGGCAAGGTCCTTGGTCCTTGATCAGTGTGCAGGAGACCCCAGTCCCTGCACAGTTCAGGAGCATCAGAATAGTGGTTTTAGAAGGGCCAGTGATGTCCAGGCCGGAGCCTAGGAGAGAGTTTGGTGCCAGTCTCCGAGGTCATTGCCCCTGTTGGGACACAGAACATGCTGGTGTGATCCAAAATCTTCCCCCAAAAGATGCCTGTCTTGGGAAGAACCCACTGGTTCCTGCTTGCCTGCAGGGAAGCTGTGCTAATGTCACCCCAGCCATGCTGATGTCACTGCAGCCTGTTGTCATAGGAACAGCCTCTGCCACTATCCTAGCCACGTGCCAAGAGGAACACCAAGGCAGAGCTGGTGTTCGTGGCTGCTGTTTGGGGTGGAGGCTCCTCTCAGACATCCAGGCCCCTCCCATCCTACTGCCCATGCCAGGGTGGGGGGACACCCTGCCAGCTCCCAGCAATGTTGCCTGATGCCCTCCCTTCTCTTGGCAGGTGGCATGATCAGCTTTGATGTCTTCCCAGAGGGCTGGGACAAGCGCTACTGCCTCAATGTGCTCGACGACGAGAGATTTGATACCATCCACTTCTTTGGGAATGAGACGACCCCTGTGAGTACACCCCACTTGCCCCACACATGGCTGCTTTCTCTCCTGCTGCTCCATCATGGGTCCTGTGGAACCCATGGTCCCCCTGGTGCCGACACAGACCTTTAGTGGTGTGAGGGGGGAAGATGCTGCCCTGTGCTGTGGGTTTGCGATGCTCTCGTGATGGCAGCAGGTCTGCTGGCTCGTGGGGAAATCACCTTGGATTCACTGTGCTGGGAAGCAGGTCCACCTCAGCATTGCTTTCCTTGCTGCAGCACCCTTAGGAGGGCAGCAGCCGTTCCTGTGGCCTGCATGACCCAGAACACAAGCCCCCAGCACTTAGGAGAGGACTCCTCAACAGCAGGAACAGCTTCACCTTCCCTTTAGAACAGTGAGGATGATGCTTCCTTACTGCTGTAGATCAGCTTGGTCATCCATTCAGCTCTTTCCAGATGCTGGCAGCCTCTCTTCCCCAAATGTTCCCATCCCACCTTCTGCTAGCCCCTCCACAGGCAGGGCAGGGCTTAACCCAGGCTCCTGGGCAAGCTTTGCTGATCTGGGACCCTCCCCATCTTTTCTATGCTTCTCCCCTGGCACTGAAGAGGAAGGCAAGAGGGAGGGAGCAGAGCTCCCAGCCCAGCTCCCCACAGGACAGAGCGAACTGCGGATGCAGGGATGAGGTTGTTCTGGCAAGACCCTGCTAATGCTGTCCTGTTTTCTATTCCCCTGCAGGGAGGGAACGATTATGAAATCTATGATGATCCCCGCACTGTAGGACACAGTGTCCAGTCCCCCCAGGACACAGTCCAGCGATGCCGCGAAATCTTCTTTCCAGAAAGAGCAAACAAGTGCTGACTGCCCGGTCCCTGCAGCCCTGCCTCAGTCCCACCGTCTCCCCACACCAGGAAAAGCACCTTCATTTGAGGAATCTGCTCAGGGTAGACCAAAAAAACACTTGACAGAGCTAGTCAGGATGTAACGTGTGAGTGTGGGTGGGTGGCAGGAGGGGCCTTGGCTGAGCAGCCCCTCAGCACTCCCTGTGTGTGGCTAGGGGTCATGGCACCAGACCCTCCTCGCCTCCAGAGAAACTTCTCTCTTGACAGTTGAGCCGTGGTGGGCGGTGGTGCAGATGCTTTTGTGGTCAGAAAGCATTTGAAAGGGCCAAAGAGCGAGTGTGTGTCCGTCCTGCACTCCCTCTCCTCTCCTTTTCCACTCGGTTTCTCTTAACGCTTCTGCATGAGGGAACACGTGACTCACCTTTCTCTCCTCCTTGCACCTTGGCCAGTGAGGCTGGGACTGCTCAGGCTCGAGGCATTCACTGGAGCTGCTCCAAGGCAGGAGGTCAGGAAGGCTGTTTGCTCCAAGCCTGTGGTAGGAAGGAGTAGCTGAGATCCCAGCTTGTTGCACCATTATGCTTTCTAATGGAGAGGTCACCATGTCCTTCCCCTTGGTGCCACGATGTGCCAGTCCCTCCCTACAGATGACCTAGGAACGATAGCTTTAACATGACTGGGCTGCTGCTCTGAGCTTTGCTCGGGTGCATGAAGAAACCAGTTCTTCTCTTTAGCTTACAAAAAAACCCTAGGGTTTATTTTCTATATTATTCTCTGTTTGCACATCAGAGCTTGCCTGGCACAGCTGGAGGATCCTGGCACCTCATGCTATGGAACAGTTTGGGGTAGAAGGCTTTCCAGTGGTCTTCCCACATCTGTGTCCACTGAGCATCACAGAATTGTTAGGGTTGGAAGGGACCTGCTGAAATCAACTAGTCCAACCCTCCTGCCAAGGCAGGGTCACACAGAGCAGGTGACACTGGAATGTGTCCAGGTGGGTTTTGAATGTCCTGAGATAGGGAGACTCCATGACCTCCCTGGGCAGTCTGTTCCAGTGCTCTGCCACCCTCAATGTGAAGAAGTTCTTCCTCATGTTGAGGTGGAACCTCATGTGTTTTAGTTTATGGCCATTGCTCATCGTCCTGTTGATGGGCACCACCAAAGAGAATCTGGCCCCATCCTCTTGGCATCCACCTTTGAGGTATTTATATGCATTAATGACATCCTCTCTCAGTCTATTCTTTTCTAGACTAAACAGGCCCAGCTCCTACAGTCTTTCCTCATAAGAGAAATGTGTCCTTATAAAACCTTACCCAGGGCATTCATAACAGACCAAGTCCCCTTCCTTCCCCAGTGCTCAGCTTTCCATCCTGCTGCCAGAGACATTTTCAGAGGGGGCCAACACCGGCCATACCTGGTTCATAGAGCTAATGGAGGTACCTGCTCAGCAGTGCCCTCCAAGCTTGCTCTTCTCTCCATCTCATCCCACACACTCAGTTTACATGCTCACCTTTAGGGAGACAGGATGTCCAGTGCAGTTGTGATATGTCCTGTTCCTCTCCCTGGATCTTTGTGGGTTGCAAACCCACATCTCTCCTTCAGCCTTTGACCTTCTCCCTCACATGGTCCTTTTATTCCCGGCAGTTGCATTGGAGTGTGTGGCCGCAATGGTGACACTCATCAAAACTTGGTGCTCAAAAGGAGCTCAGGGATCTTCTCCAGGGAGATGTCCTGCTCGTAGCTCCTCAGGGTACACAGATCTGATGTTTGTGGACCTGGGGAATGTTGTAGGTTCCTGCAAACCCTCCCCCATTGCTCCCCAGGGGCCTTTCTCACCCCATCCCCGCTGGTATGGTACTGCCCCATCTCTTGGTCCTGTTTTCTCTCCCCTTTTTCTTCTGTTCCTAGTTGCCTCATCGAGGCTCTCCATTTCCCACTGGCAGCTGGACTGCAGAGAGAAGTTTCTCAGCTGGCTACTACCACCTACACAAAGCACCACCATCTTCCTCAGGCGAGAGACACTCGTGCTCTTAGA
Organism: Pomatostomus ruficeps; assembly: GCA_013400735.1. Taxonomy (NCBI): domain Eukaryota; kingdom Metazoa; phylum Chordata; class Aves; order Passeriformes; family Timaliidae; genus Pomatostomus; species Pomatostomus ruficeps. The sequence continues at coordinate 74,557 of VYZT01060983.1, forward strand.
CCCAGGGCAGGGCTCCTACATTGCCATGGGCAGAGACCCTGGTAGCCCTTGGCACTGCTCCCTGACCACAGGAGCAGGGATACTGCATGGCCAGTGCTGGTGGGGTGCTGTCTCCTCCACCTGACTGCACCTCCTAACTACAACACATCAGATCTCTGATGCAGCACATTTGCATGAGCACAGCCATCTGCCTGGCATCCAGAAATCCTCAAGAAATGCACGAATTCCTCTTTCTAACCAGAGAAGATTTCTGTGTGGGAGGAGAGCACCTGTTGGAGAAGCTTATATGCAGGATACCCTTTTCACAGGTCACAGGTTTTGGCCCTCCACTGCAACCGTCATGGAGGAATTGTGTTTTGTGGTTCCTTCCTCTCTGTTTCACTGTGGATCAGGTTATATGTGAGTCCTGGAGAGTGTATGTTTCCTGTAAGTCTATTCAGAGCCAGCAGGACCTCTAGTGAGCTTAGTGATGCGTGAAGAGCAGGGTCTGGCCCTGAAGGTGTGGAGCACTGTGGTGGCCTTGTGGGCTGAGGTGACTTTCACCTTTGAAGGGAAAGGCAGGCTCTGCCCAAGGCTGCCCCTGGTGGGAGCACATCCCGTGCTCAGGATGGGGGAGTTGCAGGGTGAGCAGAGCAGGTGCAGAGATGACCTTTGAGACACCAGCTATCGCTTTCTCTGCTCAGGAGCTCATGCATGCATGGGTGGGATCACGTTCAGGAACCTTTCCTGTTCCTGTCTCTGTCTTAAACCAAGCTTGGGCTAATTGAAGGCACCTCCCACCTGGAGACCCCCATCCTACCAGAGGGATGAGGAGAAGGAGAATGACATCAAAAGCAGCTGGGGCAGCCCCAGGGTCTCAGAACCACAGAATGGTTGAAGGGCCCTCTGGTTCCACATCCCTGTTCAAGCAGGGCGCCCAGGAGTCCTGGCTGCCTGTGCTGTGTTTTTGCAGGCAGGATGATGCATGCTGGGATGGGAGCCTTGCTCCTAGGGGACAGTTCATGCCCATCCCTGAGACCCCTTTGCCATGATGCTCCTCTCATGGTGGGCACCCACAGCGTAGATGGGGGTTTCTCCCTGTGGATGTGAGCGAGCAGACGTGGCAGGCCCCATGCCCGCACTTTCTTGCTGTATGGATCCGTATCAGTGTGAGATGGGCAGCTCCTGCCTGGCTGATAATAACTGTTAAATGAGAAATATATTTAAATACATAGATATGTATATTAAAAAAATAAAAATCAATCCTATTAAAGCCACAACACACAGCAGTTGGAGGCAGTGTGTGCTATATGCCGGGCTGTGTGGGGTGAAAGGCAGCCAGACAACAGGCAAGACACACTTCGAAGTCCCCACAGCAGTGGGGGACCAGCCCCAGTCCTGGCCACCTGTCAGGGCAGCCTCCTGTCCCAGGCTCACAGTGTGGAGCACCTCCAGCCCCTGCTGGGACATCGTTTGCAGAGGTGGGTGAGTCCTTCTGATGTCTGGAAAAATTCCTGGGTGCTCCAGGTCCTTTACCTGAGAGAGTCACCAGCATCCTCACTGTGACACACACACACACACACAGAGGACAAAGAGCCAGGATGGGCAGGGCTCATGGGAAAGTCACTTTTAATGGTTTATTGCCAATGTTACAAAGGTTGACACATGGTCAGACAGGCAGGAACCACACCAGAGTTGTAAAAACACCAACAAGTCTAGGGTTTACTTCCAAAAAAAAACAAAAACAACCGTTTGCCTTGGCCAAGCTGACTGTGTGTCCTGGGGGTGCCTGGGACCTGAGCCATAGTTGCCACAGCCTCTGGCAGAGCCAGGCTTTGGGTTGGCAGTGAGATGAACTGGAGATGAACTGGTCCCGGGGCAATCCCCACACCAGCATGGGTGGTCCTCCCAAATCCACAGGGCCCACCTGTCCTGCCTGGCACCAGCCTTGCTCTGCTCCTCTCCCCGCTTACTCCTGTCAGCAGCAGCAGCAGCAGCGGCATTATAAAAGGTGGCAAACACCCCGCTCTATCCATGCTGAGGACCAGCAGTGCCAGCAGCTACTGCTGAGCAGGTGCTCTGGGAGCTGCCTATCACCTCCTGCCCTGCTCGGGGGGATCCTGCTGGCACCCCACTGTCCCCAAGCCTGCTTTGAACCCTTTAAGATGCTGGTAAATCCTGGAGCATCAGTGCCGTTCCTCTGGGGTGAGCTCAGGACTAGCCCAGTGCACATTGTCCCTGTCCCAGTGCCCTCTGCCCTGTCTCTCCCTGGGGCTGTGGGAGCCCACCTGGCCAGGGTATGGCAGAGAAGACCAAAAATAAAGTTTGTGCTTTGTATACGAGACCCTGCCTACACCGAGGGGCTGGGGAGGAGGTGGCTGCGCTCGCCCCGTGGCCGAGGCTGCTCAGACCCCTCAGCCCCTCACCACCCCAGCAAGCTACAGACATGCACACACACACACACGCGCGTGGGAAGGGGAGTCCCCAGGGGTCCGGGGGGCAAGAGAAGGAGGAGAAAGCGTCCATCTCCCCAAAACCATGTCAGCACCAAGCCAAGGAAAGTGCGTTACTGCCCGGCAGCAGTGAGGATCACAAAGGTGCCAAGTGTCCCCTGCCCCGTGCCCAAGTGCAGCCCCCCAGGAACAGCACCGAGTGCCCCGGATGCCCTGCCAGCAGCTGTTTGCCTCTTAAAACTAAATTTTTCCTTTCTGTAAAACACTCACCTCCCTGTGGCACTGCTGACCTGAGATCTTGTGATGGAGGGATGTGGCTCAGGTGGGTGCTGTGAACTGCCAGCAATAGGGATGGGTCTCTTCCACCCAGACCCCGCACAGTGATATGCCACCCTACACCACCCTGTTTTGTCCCTGCACCAGGGCATGTCCCACTGCTGCTGTCCCGCTTGGACCGAGTGGGGTGCCCATCTTGCCAGAGTGGAGTTCAGGAGGATGAGCCGAGACAGCCAGCCTCTCCCACCCCGTCCTGCTCTCAGCACGTGCTTCAGCCCAGTGCAGCTGGAGGGCTGGGGGGTAGGACTGTTTCCTCTGTTCCCCATGGCCTCAGGGGCAAGGAATGGAACATGGGGCTCGGTGCTACCCCCGGAGCTGGGGGAAGGTCAGGGAGGGCTCTGCTTCCCCTGTCCCCCTCGACAGACATTTACAAACACACACAGAGAAAGGAAACTGTAACCTTATAAAAGACACTGAACGCAAACGCCTGCATGTTTGGGGGCAACCCCGCCCCGCCACCGCCTCGGCTCCCCCCACACCCCTTGCGAGCGGCCGGGCAAGCTTGCTCCGTGGGGCTGAGTGGCTGGCGGTCCCCCTGGGCGCCTAGGAGCCGATGATCTGGCCAGACCATGTCTCGTGCTTCGTGTGGGGTGCCAGGTTGGTGAGGACCACCTCCACTGCCTGGAACTTCTGGTTCTTGGGAGGGATGGGGCAGACCTTGTATGTCACCTCATCCCCCTCCACTGGGACGTACTCCCCCTCGATGCTGCAGGAGAGGAAAGGAGAGGTGGTGGTGATGGGACCACAGCCAAGAGATGGACCCCTGCCCCAGACCACCCAGAACGAAGGAAGGCACCTGACCCACCAGTTGCACCTTGGGAAAGAAAATCCACAGGTGATGGAGGACAAGCAGAGACCCATCTCCAGCCCATGGAGACGTGCACCCCAGCCCACAAATCTCCAGCCCCATGCTGATGGCAGGGCTTCCCTGGGTTCTTCCAGCACCAGACAGCCCTGGGACTTACTCAGACACATGCACGAAAATGTCCTCTGTGCCATTCTCTGGGGTGATAAACCCATGGCCCTGGGAGCGGGAGAACTGCTTGCAGACACCCTTGAAGATGGGGCCAGCGGAGGCACGCGCTGTCCTACAGGGGGACAAGGAAGGAGATTTTTCACTGGTGGCATTCGCCCAGGAGGCGGCACAGGGAGATATTTTTGCAAGGAACACATGGTGGCTCCAGGGCGAGTACATGGCACCCATCCTCAGCACTCTGGGCAGGTGTGAGCGATGATGCCGGGCATCCCATTGGCCAAGTGCACCAGGTATAAAAGGTTCTGCAGGCACTACAGGTGACTGCAGCTCAACTGGACAGTCCCAAACCCGCATGCCAGATACTTACGCCGAGTAGGTCCTGGTCCTCTTGGTGGGGAGGGGGCTGGGCAGGTCCCGTAGCAGGAGGTTGCCCCGCTCCCAGATGCGGCTGCCCTCCCGCTGGAAGGGGAAGGTGGGCCACACCGGCGACTTGGGGGAGTGCAGGGGTGGCACCGCCGGCGGAGCGCTGGAGTCCGATGACATGGTGGGGTTGGCAGGCTCCTCCGTTTTGGGATCGGGTGGGTGGGCAGCAAGAGAAAGGATGTCCAGGCGTGTGGGCCGACTGCCGGTGACCTGGGGAGCAAAAGGGGCCAGGGGTTACAGGCCCTTCTGTGAGGCTTTTGGCACAATTTGCTGTCAGGAATTGTCCCTCGGCTCCTAGCCATCTGTGGGAGCAGGCAGCATACTGTCAGCCTTCTGTGTTGGACACCAACCTCCAGCACTGGGAATTGCCCCAGGATACCTGTCCCAGCTTGGAGTCACCTGGGATGTTCCAGCAAATCAATCCCAAGAGAAAAACCCGATTTGTTCAACATTTCAATTGCCAGGATAATCCCACATATTTGAGATGAAGACACTAAAAAGAACACCCTGGGAAAAGAAGCAGTGGAGCACAGGTTGCCACAGGCAGGGACCATTTTGGGAAGGATGCCCATGCATGCTTGGGCCTCCTGTCTCAGCCTCTGAGAACTTCCCCCACCCTGAGATTTCTGATAAAATGTGAAGAAAAAAGGCTGAGTCAACAGGTAGATAGGTCAAGGTCAGGGGTCTGAGGTCTTCTCAGCACAGGAGGTTGCTTCAGCCCCATAGGATTTAGGACACAACCACAACCCCAGCCCCAGCCAGCAGCTGCTGCCCACACAGGCACATTCCTACAGGAAGACGGAACACCAGAAGACTGTGGTGAGGCTGCCAACAGCCCTCACGCCCCTCAGGCACCTCAGTCGAGCCACTACACAAGCACAACCTCCTGCTGCTGCCACCATCAGGCTTCAGTTTCTGGCTGGCATCATGCAGTTTGCAAGGAGTTAAAGCCCTAAGGGACAGAAACCCTGCAGACAGAGCAATCGCAATTGTGGGTACTCCAGTCCTTGCTGAAGCATCCCAGCATGAAATTGGAGGGGTTGTGCATTTTTAACCCTCCCAGATGCTCTGATGTGTGATCAGCACTGCAGCTGCTTGCTCAGAAAGGCCTTGCTCTGTTGATTTTTCTTCCAGTTGGTTGCTGCATCTGACGCTGGTGCCTCTGCCCCAGGGTGCCCCACCACCAGGGGTTGCTTGAGGGCACCTCTCTTGGGTGCACTGACCCAGCTTGGGGACTGACCCATTTCCATCGCTCCTCAGACTCAGAAGTCTCCATCACCTGGAGCTGAGGAGCCCAATATCCCCTGGAGTTATCATCCCCTTCCCCACCACCCGGGTCAGCCCTCTTCCACCCCACTGGGGCATGCAGCATCTTCTGGGACAACACCTGCACACACCAGGAAACATGGAGAATATTTAATTTATTTTCTGACTCACTGCGGCCCTTTGAGACTCGAAGGCCCTGGGGGGATGTGCAAAAGGGGGTCACCTCCACTCTGAAATTAGCAGACAGCAAGGACATAGGAAAAGATTTCTAGAGCAGCTGAAGTTACAAGGAGGGATCAGGCAATTCCTGTTCCCCTCACCCACCTCCACTTCTTTCCCCTGCCAGGGGGTGTGCCTGGCACCGGACCCCCATGGCCGCCAGTCCACTTTGGATGCTGCCATGGGATGCTGCCCATATGGGCCTCAGCCAGCGTCATAGCAGCTGCCCCCTCTAAGCCCTGCAGAGCTTCACCCCTGGGTCCAGGCAGTAAAGGCCACATGAGAGTCCTACTCCAAGGCAGAAGCCACCACGTTCCTTGGGTCCTCTGAGACAACTTCCAGTCGTGGCTGCAAACCCCTCCAAACCATCTTTCCCTTTGCTGGCTCCCCACCCACCCCCACATCAAACCCTTCACATGCTTCAGTGGTTCCTCTCTGCCATGAAGAAACTGGAGCACACACACCTGCCTTTGCTCCACATCCCACCCCACACAGGGGCTACTCAGCTCCTGGCCCAACAACTCAGCATCTCCTGCCCCCATGCCCAGGTTCAGTATCTATTTCCCCCATACCCTGGCTCAGCATCTCCTTCTCCCATTCACAGGCTCAGGCTCACCATCTCCTTCCTCTGTGCCTAAGGAGTTCAGAGAGGCTGAGGGAGCACCCAAGCGAGACACCCCAAAGCCACACCAGACACCAAACTGCTTCACAGCTCCTATCTGTGCCCCCATTTGACTGCCCTGCCTGCGCTGGTGAACAGCCTGGACATTTTAGGACAGCAAAAAGTGATATGGTCCCCATGCATTGCTGCAGGATTTGTAACCTTCCCAGGAGGCATCAAGATTGGAGGAGTAGGACGAATTAGGGGAAATGGCCCTCAGTTCTCTGCCGCATCATGAAGCTGTCACTATGAAAATGGCCTCACCGTGGTGCGCCTCCTCTGTGCGGCTTTTGCTGATGGAGGAGGCCTTTCTGTTCCCCCACCAGCTTAGGGACAGACAATGGAGGGTATTTAACCTGAATAAGGATGCTTGGAGCAAACTATTAGTATGCTGAGGGAGTTGGTTGGCATCCACAAGGGGCTGGAAAAATGGAAGTTTCCCAGAGGCAAAATTAAAATAAGAGGCAAGGGGTGTGCAGGAGGTGGAGCTTGCAGGGAAAAAACGGTGTGGGCTGGTGAAGTGGCAACTAAGAGTGGGTTTGCCCCAGGTTCACCTGTGGGACCAGCCACCACTGAGGTGCCCTGGAAGGCTCCCTGTTTCGGGGGACAAGTGGTGGTGGAGAACGGGAGCATGCTGGGCACTGCTGAGGAGGCAGACAGTCTGCTGCTGAGAGCTGAGGGCAGCAGCAGAGGGTGCCCTCCTGGGCTGCTGTTTGCCCCCAGGAGCTGAGCTTGCTCTTTGTGGGAGAACAAGTGAAATGCAATCCCCCACAGGCACTCTGAGGGCTCTCTGGATGGCCTATGGGGATGTGGGGGGAAGCCCTAGTGTAGGGTGGCAGCTCACTGGGATAAACACAAGGACAGGGCACAGCAAGCCTGTGGGATCCCCATCCTTGGCAGATGCACTGTCCGGCCATGTCACTGAGCTGCCTGCTCCATCTCCTGCTTAGAGCTGGGGATGGACCAGGGATCCCTGTCCTGGGGCCATGCCAAGGCTGTCTCCTACAGACAGCAGCATTCTGCCTCTCTTCAGCACTTGGATCAAGCACCCCAGATTTGTGGGTCAGCCTTGGTGCCCAGCAACTGAATGCCTGGCTTTGCTGGTGCTGGTAAAGCTGAGGCTGAGTAGGGGCTTTGGGCCGTGGGGCACTCCAGGGTGGTATCCTACCTTCCCCTTCATTTAAATCCCTGCTGCAAACAAAGGGACAGAGGAAGTTAAACTCAGGGCAAAAGCAGGCTGAGAGAAGAGAGGGGACACAAGTATCTTCGCCAGTGTCTCCTCCCCTCCCAGCCCAGACGCAGATCAGGGAAAACCTCTACCGTCCTCCTTCCCTCCCTGCTCTCCACCCCACCATCCTCACCCCAACCCTTTCTCCACAATGCAGCCCCAGCCGGCGACAACGAGGGAGTACCTCCGCACAAGCAGCATTTTCACCCTCTCCTCAATCTCCTGTGGTCACAGTAACCTCTGCTGGGGATGAGAGCGTCTCTCCCCACCTCAGGTCTCTCCCAGCCCGGCTGACACCACCCCACAACACTATGTCCACCCCACGCACGTATACAGTGCAGGGACGAAATCCGGGTCACTTGAGGAAGCAAGCAGAGCGACTGCAGCAGCCCGGCTCTGCCGCGGGGCATGGGAAGCCTTTCCAGAGTAACCACCCTGCATCGCCACTACTGGACCTCCACATCGCTCCTCCCTGTCTTCTCTTGGTGACTTTGCTCCGAGGGTCTCCCGGGGTGACAGTCCTCCCAGGCAAGGAGGTAAGTGGTTGAAAGCCCAGGGTTCCCTGGAAGGATGCTCTTTGTAAAAAAACACCTCCTACCCCGTCCACCTTCCCTCCTCCCCTCAAAAACCATCTCAAAGCCAAACCCCAGAGCCCTCTGGTGACAGGGTCTTTTTTGGCGGCAGCAGCCAGCTTGGCTTTTGTATTTTTTGGAGGGCAGGCTCCCAAGCAAGCAGAGCTGACAGTCAGGAGCTCTTGCAGGCGGAGGCAGGAAACCTAGGCCAATTAAGGCAGACAGGCAGTAGACATATCTGCTTTTATCTCGAGATCCAAGTACCCCATTCATCAGCAGCAACTGAAAGGTCTGCGGTTTATCAAATAAAATCACTGTCTCTCTCCCCTTCTTTAAAGCCAAACACATTGACTTGGGTGCTGGCTGTGACCTTGTTTAACTAAACAGCCTTTCCAGGCCCCCTAGAAGTGGGGGAAAGAGCCTTTTGAAGAGGCACCAGCCTCTGTCTGCCACTCCCCGTTCATTAGTGGCAGCGAAGAAAAACCCCTCACGCTCCCTCGCCCGGGTGGGGGGATACATAGTTAATTAGCTTAATCGCCCTCGGTGAGTCGGCCCTCCCGTGCGGCGTTTCTTTGTGCTTCTTCCCATCCGCTAGAACCCCCTGGGATGCTCAAGATGGATCGGCGGATGGGTGGCCGCTTTGCCGGCGGCCGTCACGCTCCGGCTCTGGACATGACCCTTCAGCTGCCCAGACCGTCGCCTTTATGGGCCGTTCCCTTTCACCCTGCCGCTTCTCTTTGTAAATCCCAGCTCGGATGCTGTCTGCCACCACACTCGGGTCTCCCGAATGCCACTGCTCTCCCCACCCCAGCAAAGGAGCTGGAGGTTATTTTCCCTCTGCTGTCTTTTGCAGCAACCTTCTGCACGGGTTCTTCCATGCCACTCACCATCACGTTTTCTCCATCCCTTGCAACTGCCAGCGGCCCCAGTTCAGGAGTCAGGTTTATTACGCCTCTAAATCCACCCCAGTAGAAAAAAAGGTCTCTGTATGTCAAAAAGACACCCCATATCCACAGCCAGCTGCCAGCAGCCATCTCCTCACCCCACGGAGCATGGAAAGCAATGCTCTGGCCTGCTGCCATCCTCGGGGAGGCTGATTCCCCCCCCAGACCCAGCCTGTCTAGACACAAGCTGAAACAGAGAAGAGCTACACCTCTCCAGATGCGTGAGTGTGTCCCCAGAGCTCAATGCAAAAACAAAAATCCCATTTTTCATCTGCTTGGCATATTCACCTGCTGAGGGACCCAACAACAACACAGTGGCCAACAGAGATCCCAGGGGGGCTACCATGAAGGGCAGGAACCAGCTGGGGAACCAGGATGGCTCCAGGCAGGGGTTAATGCGAGCAGGGCCCCAGCAACACTCGCTGGGCCATGTTTCTCCATCCTTCCTTCCTCGGAGAAGGCTCATAGTCTTCTCCGAGTCTGGCAAATTTTTATAAATGCTGTCTCTGTCCGATTCTAATGAAAGCCTCTCAGCTCCCCCCTCTCCCGTTTTTGGTTACTAGATCATGTTAAGACTTAAACACCAAGCAAAGTAAATTTCTCACCTACCCTGCATATTACAAACCCCTTCGCTGAGACAAATTACTATAGGCAAAATAAAACTAGGCGGTTTTTGGGCAATGCACACTGACAGCATCCCCTCCCCAGCTAAGCCAATCACACTCCCAACTCCAGAGATCTTTGCTGAGATAGTCTCGCCTACGATGCAGCCTGCTTAGCGCTAAAATATGAATGTCACCTTTATGGATTGATTATAAAAAGCTCCTTTAGTCAGTACTGGGCTGCCCAGTTCTCAAGGAGGCCATGAGGGAGAGAGAGCAAGCAGGCTGACAGATGCAAAGGAGAAGCAAAGGGAGAAACCATCATGGAGGCTTGATTTACTTTTTAAGCATGTATGCATAATCATCACTCACAAATACCAAGTTTGTGAGATTTGCTTGCTTTCTTGTGTTGGTTTTTAATTTTTTTTAAATTAGCATAGCATCTGTTCAAAGACCTGGCACAAACATCTTCGTCTGTGTCCTTCCTGTCTCCTTTGTGGATATAACTTGCCATCGGCAGGAATAGTGCGGCCAGTCCAAAGAAATCTCAATTCCAGCCCCCATCACTATCAGCTTGTTTTAATAAGTCAGATTTTTCACAAATTGCCTCCCACTCACCCGGCAATCAGAGAGCTGGATCCCAGCTGAGCTCAGCCCTCCATGGCAAAGCCCTGGATTATTTGCCCCCACGCCAAAGCAGACGTGCAACATTGCCGCCGCCACCCCCAAGGGAGTTATTGTTCCTGAGGCTGGTGGGGAATAACCAAACCGGAGGAGAGAAGTCACGCTTCATCCTCGCACCTCTCCACCGTCAAAAGGAAAAAGCAGGTTTCAAAGAAAAAGGTGGTCCGTGAAGTTTAATCTCCAGCTACAATAGCCCGGGCACGCTGCATGGCCATTGTGCCTCCCCTTACTCACCTCCTCAGCAGCGACGGTCTCCCTGAAGCTGCGCTCTGCAGAGCATCGGTGCTCGGAGAGGCCGGACGCTCCTCCGCTACCTTGCGAGAAGTAGCGGTCTCGCCTGCAGCCCGGCTCCGTGGGGGCTTTCTGGGCTGGCTGCCTGCCGGCTGATGGATCTGCGGTATCTGATGTGCGGATGATGTGCGCCTCGAACACACACGCATCCGCACGCCTTCCCCTGACGTCAGGGCCGGGCCAGGGGGAGCGGGCAGGTGGGAGGGATCAGCCTGGTCATTTCTAAGCTAGCTAAGCTTAAAGGAGAAAGTCTTTATGGGGGGCCGGAGGTGACGAGGGTCGGCCCCAGGGGGCTGCATCCCTCCAGTTACGCAAAGTGACGCACATCGGTGGCACAGCCGGACGCAGTGGGGCAGCCCCACAGGCTGCAGGGACAGCGGGATGGGGTGTGCACTGCAGGCAGGGATGCGGACAGGGTCCCTCGCAATGGGTGAAACCTCTCCCCCGTCACCCCAAATCTCACTGGTGCCCTGCAGCCTCTCTTCCCACCTGCCCCAGCACCCCTGGGTACCACAGTCACCCCGGTGCAGTAGGGGAGAACAGGAGGCACATGCCACAAATCCATCCTACTGCCCCGCTCCCTCTGGACTCACAGCCAGCCATCACAAACCCAGGTGCTTTCTAAGGATCTCATTTCTATCAGCGCACTGTGCCAAAAGATCTTTCCTTTCTGTTTTCCCCTGTGCTTGTGTGACCATGCTCAGGGGAGCCACCTCCACAGGCAGAGACCATGTCATAAACTGGCCTGAGACTTTCTCTAGTCGGGGTGTAGGGCAATGGGATGAGGGCAGAATCATTTGCTGATTCCACTGGGGAATAGGGTGAGGAGTAATGGGGTTTAAATTACAAAGAGCAAGATTGATGTTAGACATTAGGAAACACTTTCTAACAGAACTGACAGTTAATTACTCAAGTAGATTGCCTGGCCAAGCACCAGGGTCTCCATCATTGGAGGCTGGTAAGAGCAGGCTGGGTAGGCATAACTCAGGGGGGATTTAGGTGATATCACCCTCATTTTGGAGTAGAAAGGTGGATCACATCAGCACTTCACCAAGCAAGTCCCTGCGATCCTGGAATAAAATTTACCCAGTGTCAGTGCTGCAGGGAGCTGATATGGGCAAACCGTGACATGTAGTGGTTGTGGGTTGCATTTGTTTCCTTAAACTCTTTCCTAGATACATTCTAAGTAGCTGAACATCATGATGCCAACTAGACCTGTTCCACTAACAACCCTCAGGGCTGCAAGTTGTGTGGGAACCATGAGGCATGGCAAAGAATCAGGAGACAGGGTCACAACTGCTCCACCTGGCTGTATCCATCCATCCATCCATCCATCCATCCATCCATCCATCCATCCATCCATCCATCCATCCATCCACTGGGTGTTGATATGGGGCTGTCCCAATGGCTTTGGCAGAGGGATCAGATCACAAAGTACTTGTCTCTCTCCTGTCAATGAATTATCATGCAGAAAAAAGCGCCATAGGCAGAAGAGACCAGCTCATGGCAAGGCCACCAAGGAACACTGAAACCCCAGGTGCCGGTGGGTTCTGCCATTGCCACCATGCTCTGTTTGTGGCTTTTCAAGCAGTTTTCCATGACAGAACAGGAGCCCCACTCACACCCTACAGACACCACAAGGCTTATCTCTCCAGTCTACCCTTCAGAACTTTGCAAAAGAAGGGGAGGAGACCCCAGCCAGCTCTCAGTCTCCACTCTGAGTTCCTCCTGAGATGGCTTCTCCTTTTTTGGGGGGCACTTTTTGGCACTCCCACATAAAGGCTCTTGATGGAAAAGGCACAGGGAACTTGAAGTGTGTTTGTCTGGAAGGTGGCTCTGGGCATGCGCTGCAGCGGAGGAGGCAGAAAGTCTAAAGCAAGCACAAATGATAAAAGGAGAAGAGGGGAAGCTTTGATCAAACAGAGAGTGGGAGTGGGGGTGCCGGAGATGCCTGCAGAGATGGAAGCAAAGGCAGGAGCGCTGAGGACTTTGTACGTAAGAAGATACATAATTCCTTTGGAGTCAATCAAAGGAGGGCCAGAACTGTCAAGATGCAAATTACCACTCACCTCCCCTAGCATCCCTGAGCCAGTTTTCTCCAAGAGCCATGGGGATGTGGGGACAGAGAAGATCTTAAACCAAGTAATTTGGGGGCTCCTTTCATTTTCCTCAAAGGTTCCTATCCTTCAAGTAACTTCAAATATTATTTTCCAGTTTTCCTGCACAATCAAGAGAATGAGAAAAGTCTGGAATTTTCTCTGAGGCACAGAAATCTTCTGTAACCCCTGGATTCCAGCAGCTAAAGCTTCAAAAAAAACCAACCCAGTAACTGAGAACCATCCTCTGAAATACAGGAAAAGTCCTAATATTGCTGAAAGAGATTCTAGAGACTTTATGGATATGTGTAAAAAGGTATATACAGGCACTGTGGATTTCTGGATATTCACCATATCAGTACTACTGGTACAATAGGAGACAACTCAGCAACACAAAGCTGTTCACATCATCTCCAACAGCAAGACACTTTAGCAGCAGCATTAAATATAGTGTAACATTGAGCACTACCAATAGCTGAGTTAAGGAAATACCCATATTTTACAGGGCATAATTTGGCTTTTGTTTATATTTTTACACTGAAGACAGCACTTATGAAATATGAAATTCATCCAAGGAGAAAACCTAGGTGGGAACACAGCAACATCTGTCATGCGTAGACAGCCCAGGCACACACCACTTGGGACTGGGGAGGGACTACCCGAAGCAAGTCAGACTGGAAATCATTTCACACAGCCTGGGATGTTGCTGGTGGAGGCTGAGACACTGACAGCCAGACTTGGCTCTGGTGGTGATTGTAGCCGGGTACTGGAGGCAGTGAAGCTCATCTGACACTGCCATCACCAGCTTTCTCTCCACACACTTCAATTCAGTTTCCCCAGAGTGAAATCAAAACACCTGCAAGTTTCACCAAAAGACACAGTTGCACAGAGAAGAGGAATCTTATTGTCCTTACTGAGGAGTGGCCCACAGCATTCAATCCTTCTTGGCAATCTCAGAGCTGATACAGGAGAGAGATTCTGCACATCTTGCTTGGTGTCTGTCCTTCACAGGACACAAAAGACCTCACTCACAGGACCCAAGGCAGTGCGAAGCGGGGCCTTGCAGACCTGCTGCTCACACAGCTGTTTTTTGGGGGCTGTGGATAAGGTTGAAGGGAGATGTGTCTGCTTTGTATTGGGCACCCAAAAGCCCCCAATGGGGCACAGTCATTGGAAGCATGGGAAATGTTAGCTCAAGAATGGGCTAGAAATGGAAGCACGATGTGACTCTGTTCAAATCCACTTCTCTCCATCTTCCAGGTTCTCCCAGCTATTTCAATCTGCTATTCCCTGAGTGCAGGCCCCTATTTAACCTTACAGTTCTTATATACAAGCATCCAGAGTGACCACCTTGCCAAAACCAATGGTGCCTAAGTTCTCTTTCCTTGTGTGATACCAAAGCTATTTCTTCCTCTGCCGTCAGGACAGGGTTGAGAACAATTCTCTCTTCCGAAAAAGTAGCTACAGATACCTGCAAAAGCTGCACTAGATAAAGGTCAAACCTTGTATTGCCAGACCTGCATGAGGCCAGGACAGAACAGCAAGGGATGCAGCATGTGTGCCAGCAAAACTGTGCTGTGCCGAGATTAGCGCAGCCTTGACTGGAGTGCAGGAGAAAGGAGCCTTTGTAAGGCTCCCTGAAGTAGGACAAGAAGAACAAGAAACACTGGGGATTTGGGTTGAGGTGTTCTGATAGAGTGGTGTCTGCTGTGCTGGCAGCAGAGCTCATTGCTGAGACAGTAGAATGCTGCTCTTCTCAGGTGACAGGGGAAATCTTGTTTCTGGGCCTCCAATTTAACACAAACATGCCAAACATGGGCAGACCAGCCATGTTTATTTACAAAAACACAACAACCCCACAACCCAATAGATCCGGGTGAAACAGAGTAACTGCAAAGAGATAAAAAACCCCTTGTCCAGGACAGGTATCTTCTTAATAAGTCCTAACCACGGTATTTCCAACCTTGTTTTCCCCCTCCCTTTCCCAGACAGCTCAACAGTTAATGATTGTTGCCTAAACTGCTCGTTACTGTCCCACCATGCGCTGCTGGGGATCGTGGGGGATGACACACTTAGCCTTTGCATCAAAGTCATTATGCTGACAGTGCAGTTTTCACTGTCAGCCAGGGATGTTTGGTTTTCCTGGCAGATCTTTTTTTAAACACACTTCAAACAACCTCCTTTCATTTTCCCTGACAAGTCTCAGGCGCTAGCACAGCCCCCTGTTTTCTGCTGTCCCTCATGCTGCTTCTCTCTCACACTGATTCCCTCACTGCAGAATGCACCGAGGCCTCAAAAATTATATGATGGGGGTTGGTTTCTTTTTGGCAATTAACACTCATAAATTTTTCCGGCTCTGTGTGGTGGCAGTTTGTCCCTGAAAATAACCTTGACCTAAGCATTGGGCAGATGCAGCCGTGAGGAACTTCCAGGTGCTAAGACGATTATAAACCCACCTGGGTTTGCTGGAGTGGTGGGTAAACAGCTGAAGAACTGGCTATCAGAGAGACAGAGACTTTCGTCTTTGGGTTCCTGAGCACAAGGGAGACATGGAGCTCCTGGAGCAGGCCCAGCAGAGGGCAACAAGGATAACTGGGAGACTGGAGCTCCTCTCTTACGAGAAAGGCTGAGGGAGCTGGGCCTATTCAGGCTTGAGAAGACTGAGAGGGGACCTCATCAATGTGTATCAGTATATGAAGGGTGTCAAGAGGTGGCAGCCAGGCTCTCCTCAGTGGTGCCCAGCAATAGGACAACAGGCAATGGAGCAGAAACTGATGCACAGGAAGTTCCACCTGAATGTGAAGAAATTCTTTACTGTGCAGGTGACCGGGCAGTGGAAAAGATTGCCCAGAGAGGGTGTAGACTCTTCCTCACTGGAGAGGGAATGCAAGAACCCTCTGGATGCAATTCCTGTGCCGTGTGCTCTGGGATGACCGTGATACTGAACTGGCTGGAAAATAAACTTTCTAACACAATCTGAAGCATTAGAAAGCAGGCATTCTTTATCTGTGTAGGGCACATAGAAGAATATCTCTGAAAATTTCTATTCTCTATGTTATTTATCAACCCTGCTTAAGCAGGGAGGTTGGACCAGATACGCCCGCTGTGGTCCCTTTCTATCTGACCTGTTCTGTGCTTCTGTGATCTCTGCTGCCCTATCTGGACTGAAGATTACGAAAATGATAAATTAAATCAGAATAAACGCAGTTGTGAATTGTTTCAGCTGCGGCACGGGAGAAACCACCCAGGGACACACACGCCGGGGCGGGGCGGAGGAAGGAACTACACAGCATCCCTACAAAGGACGCACGATTCCTAAGACCCTCTCCACGTTTGTATTGGCCAAAACCAGCCCCTCCCGAGGATCAGGGGCACCTGCGCGCTCCGGCGACCGCGGGTGCCGAGCTCGCCCCGCCCCGCCTGAGGAGGGACAAAATGGCGGCCGCGGGCGTCCTGCCCCGCGCCGTGTCAATCAGGGCTCGCGACCCGCCAGCCGAGCGCGATTGGCTGCGGCGGCGCCGGAAGTGGCGCGCGGCCGGGGCGCGCGGCGCGNCTGAGGGGCGCTCCCGGCGTCCCGCGCGCTGCCGCCCCTGTTCCTTCGGGACAGCCGGGAGCCTGCCCCGCCCGCCTCCGTGCCACACGCTGGGCTGGCTTCCCGGGTCCCGGTCCTTGCCGCGCTCCCCTTCCCGAGGCTGTAGGCGTCTCCTCGCCCGCCGCCACCATGTTTGTCCTGGTGGAGATGACTGACACTGTAAGAATTCCTCCCTGGCAGTTTGAAAGGAAACTGAACGAGTCCATTGCTGAAGAGCTAAACAAGAAATTGGCCAATAAGGTAAAGCGTGGGTCACGTATAGGTTGATGCAGGCATCACAACATCCCCGAGCGTTTCTTGCTTGTATTTGTGCCTACTGAGGTTCGTGAATGAGATGTCAGAGTGGTTTAGATGTGAAGGCCATCGCCAGCGAATGTAAACAAAGAGACAGCCACGTATCATCTCAAAGGGGACTTTTTTCTAATGGCCGATGCTGTAATGGGAAGATACTGAGACGCCAGATGGGGCAGAGAAGCATGGAAGATAAGTGAGAGCAGCTGCTGATTTGTGTTTAGAGGAGCAATCCGAAATGCAGCCTGAAAAATAAATGCAAACGAATCGATCCAGTGGGGAATTTAAAGAAAAAAGACTCTATAAACACATGTAGAACATTAATGCTGGAAGAGAAATTAAGGTGTTAATAGCTGGTGGCAGTAAGAAGTTGGTCTTTGGTGCAGGATATAAGAAGTGTTTTCTGGTGGCCCTGGAGGTCAGAGATGCCCTCTGCAGCCCCGGGACTGTGATTAGTCTGTGGCTTTCAACACGAGGCAGGTGCAAAATACAAAATGCAGCTGTAAGTGTGAAGGGATCTGAAAAGGGCAACCAGAAGGGATCGAGGGTTGTGAGTAGCAGATTATGCAGGCAGGTTATGAAAAATGAAAGTCTTTCTTCATCCACTGATGGCTGGTAGATACCTCAAATTTTGTAGGCAGTGAAACTGTCTCAGAAGTAGCAGAGAAACCAAGAATTTGCCTAGTGTCTCCCCAAAGCTAATATAATTTAAGACAAAGGCAAGCCTAGAGGCTTCTGAGAGTATAACTCTAGCAAAAAGTATGTTTGGCCTTTGGACAAGCTGTGGGACTGGTGAATGATGGGGAGCTGTTTACTGTCTTGGCAGCTCAAATTCTCATCACTGACAGTTTCCCCAGGGGTTTCTGTCTGTAGCAGTGCTCTTTCCAGTGCCAGTGAAAATGTGCTCCCATAACACTTGAATTGGGGTTCCATTATGCTGCTGGTGGTGTTGAAGGCAGGGTACCAAATCAGCCTCCATCCCATGTCGCCACCCCTTTGTTGCTGCCTTTTGAAAAGGTGTGCATAATGTATGAACTCCATAGTTTGCATGATTTTACCTGGTGGGTTTCTTGATTTACTGCTCTTAAATTATTTTTTTTTTCTTTTATCAGGTTGTATATAATGTTGGGCTCTGCATCTGTCTGTATGATATCACAAAGCTGGAAGATTCATACATATTTCCTGGGGATGGTGCATCACATACCAAAGGTAAGTGCTGTTCCTCAATTATATTGTGTTGCAGAAGGTTACGTAATGATCTGGAAATGCGAGCTGAGTTCAGTTGTTAGGGAAAGCACCAACCTTAAGTTCACAGCCTTAACTCTGTTCCTGTTAGGAGGGCAAGAGGAACATGGTGAGAGTCTCTTAATTTTCTTTGCAGGTTTTGGGTTCAAATACAGCTTTAAATAGACAGTCCTGCTTGCCTTCTCCAGCAGCCCATCTCTGTTCTACAATTAGAGTCATAGGTGTGGAGTAAGGAAGGGGTTAATTGAAAATTAGTGAAAGTCTGCACATAGAAAATAAGTTGTAATAATAGGTCTGCATTTCTCTAGTATTTTTTCTTTCTGAAGCTTATTTCCCCTAGCTAGGATGTTGAAATCTGTTTCTACATATAGTATTTGCACAGCATTTTATGCTCTTGTCCTAGCTGGAAGTTTTGTGACACTTTTCTTAAAACTTAGACAGATCTGGTTCATCATACATTTCTAGTGGTTTTTTGAAATAAGAAATGACTAATTTCTTTACTTTGACTCTTGGCAAATCTGAGTAAAAACTGGAAGTAAATGCATAAAAGCAAATTTCTTTTTTTTAAGTTAAAATAAGGTTTTAAACTGGTAAGAGATGCATTTTTCTAGTTTCAGTTTACAGTGTGGAAACATAGGTTGAGCACATGAAATATTTCCTGTTAGAAGGGAACTACACTGACTCTATGTGGCTCCCCTTGTCTAAATTTTAACTCTAGTAGAACTGATTCCCTGCAAATAAAAGCTGCTCTAATACTGAGGGAAGATAGCCGGCCTTCCTGCTTGCTTTAATCTCCATTCAGCTTCTTAACATAGAATTACTCTGTGAACTGAAAGACAAGAACTTTTCTGTCTGAGCTTGGGAAAAGAGTCTGCTTTCAAAATCCATGGTAGCACTTTGATAAATCCTGCTGTGTCTGGTAATAACTCCTTCTTCAATGCACTGCCTAGTTTTATGTAGAGGAGGAGCACTGAGTAGGTGCAGCTAAAATGATGTTAAATTGCTCAGAAGCATTGCTTGGCTGAGATTGTCTTAGTGTAGCGTTCTTGTAATAATGAAAGCCATGTGCTTAGTTAGAAACATTTTATCTAGCTTGGATAAAAAATCCAGTTATGTTAGAGAACCTTATTTAATCTGACAATATTTGATTTAAAATATTTCATTTAAAGAAAATACAGCATTGCAGACAAAGGTAAAGGGCAGAAGTATTATGAGAAAGTGTAATTTCAGCTGATACCCTTGACTGTGAAGCATTGTGCAGGAATGCTTCCATCTTAACTTAATCAGAGGCCCTGCTCCATGTTTGTCATCTTACACTTTCTATCTGTGAACTTCTTGCAAAACTGAGGAGCTGGGAATGGGACACTGCTGATCAGCTGCTGCCAGAATTTGTACAAACCAGTTAGGAATCAGAACTCTTATTCCCATTTTCTATCTAATCAGTGCCTGTAAAGAAATTGTAAAAGAAACTGGGTGTTTTAGAGGGCATATAGGATGTGGGATTTTGTTTTAATGGCTGCCACCCTGTGGAAGGACTATAGTTTACTAACATGGACATAACATTGATGATCTCTTTTCTTTTAAGTGCATTTCCGCTATGTGGTCTTCCATCCCTTCCTGGATGAGATTCTGATTGGGCAGATTAAAAGCTGCAGTCCAGATGGTGTCCACGGTAAACTGCAACTTCTGACATTAGGGACATGTGAGCTGCAGAGTTCTTGGGTCTGTGGAGACACTGATTTTGGGTGAAATAATGCTCTCTGTGGGCTGGTTAAAGGTTATTACTGGCCTCTAGCGCTGCTCTGACCTGAGGATGGTTGGCAGTTTGAGCCTGGCACCTTCCCCTGATGTTGATGTCTGCACTCCCCTTTCCTTTTGCCCAGGAATACCAGGCAAGCCCATCTGGAGCAGACTGGATTCCTTTCCTTGCTTCAGTTAATAGAATTAGTTTTTTTCAAAGTGGGACTATAGGCTTGTGTTGGTCTGATGTATTTTTCTTATAGCTCTGTGCAAATTTGTGTTCATTTCCTGTACCTGAAAACGTGGCAGGGAAATGTCTTTGTGAGCACAAAGTGCTGCCAGAATCATGGAATATATATTGATGAGTTGCTTTCCTTTCCTCTAGGAGTCTTTCATGCAAAGGAGCTCTGCTGCTCAGTTGTTAAATTAGGACAATAAGGTTACCTTGGCTGCATTTGTTGCTGAATTTGGGCATGGTCTATTCCCTGAAAAAATTCAACATAATGAAATCTCAGGGGGGATGTGGGGGCTGTTCTAACTTTATATTGGTCTTTATTTAACATACTACATCTGTGATTTCTAAGCTCTTTTCTGTCACAGACCTCTATAGCATCTGACTCATTTCTTGGAATGCTTCCATTTCCATTCCTGCTCCAAACAACCTTTTCCTTTCCCAGTGGGCATGAAGACTGTGCCCTCTGTTGCTGTATGTACTTTCAGCTGAGTGGTTGCTTTGCTGCCAACTGAAATTGAGTGTTGTGGCTCAAAGAATAATTCCTGCATAATCTCAATGTCCTTCCTGAGAGAGGAAGGAGAATGAGCCTAGAAATGCATTTTAGGAATCACTGTAGAACATCATTTGCAAAGAATTGTTTCAGTCTTAATCAAATTCTTTTCTCCGCAGTTTCTATTGGATTCTTTGATGATATTGTCATCCCACCAGAATCCCTGCAGCAGCCAGCTAAGTTGTATCCTTTGATCACCTTTGATAGCTTTACTACTTCATTTCAAAAGATTGTGCAGTGCTGGCCCAACAGGCATTCACGACTGCAACAATGAAGGTGCTCAGCGGCAGAAGCTAAGCTGTTGTGTCGGGCAAGTCCCGCAGACTGTTATCACAGCTAGACAGGCCCTCACGCTCATTAGGTTTTGCAGGATCATTGTGCCCACTGATAGAAATGAATGGTGGTGTCCCCTGAACAGCCGAGTTGTAATCCCTGCCTCCAGTCTTGGCTGCTGCTGAAGATAGAGTGCAGGTTTTACCACATCATGCAATGTCTACATACGTGTGTGTCTGATGCACTTCAATGTGGTAGGTGAGCTGTCTTGAGTCTGAGGAGGTTTGCTTGTCTGGGGGTCTTTTTTGTTGCTGGGGTTTTTTGGGGATGGGTAGACCAGCAGCATACACCTCGAAGCAGGAAAATCAGAAAGACAGGGGTCCTGGGCTGCACAGACAGTGGGCTAGGATAGTGCATTGCAGTTTGGGAAATAACTGTGAAAAGGCTTTGAATCGAGTCTATTCTCAGAACTCTCAGAAAGTGATCTGTCAAGCAGAATACTGATTGTTTCCATCCTTAATTCTTGGCATGGCCAGTGATGAAGCAGAGCAGGTGTGGGTGTGGGAATATGAGACAGAAGAAGGGGCCCATGACCTTTACATGGACATTGGGGAAGAGATCCGCTTCCGAGTCGTGGATGAGACGTTTGTTGATACATCACCGACAGGTCCAAGCTCTGCAGAGCCTTCCACTTCAAATGCCACAGAAGAAGTCCAGAAGAAAGAGGCACCCTACACTCTTGTGGTAACTATGCATGAATTCGTACCGCCTTGTAAGTGTTGTGGTTTATTCAGTGTCTAAAATAGCATCCCTTTCCCAAGGAACTGACTACTTTAAGCTGACCATGAAGCAGAGTCACAAAATTAAAGGAGTGGGAAAGGGGAGAAATGAGATTGTTCCTGTGGTTGCTGTTTTCTGAGTGTTTTCACTGGAACACTCTGTGTTTGTTGGTGATTTCTCTGGGAGGCTGATTTAAAGCAAACTGCATTTGCACATGAAGAGTACAGAGCTGGGAGCAACACATCGACGATTATGCGGCAACTGAACAGTCTTTCCTTCCAGTGTTCTGGCATAAAATCCACCTGAGTATGATGCATGAGAAAGGTGGATCTGAACCAGTGACAGCTGTGTTCCATAACTTAGAGGGGAGAGATGTTGTATTTTTAGGCATTTTCCTCTATTCTCTATGCAGTTTATAATTGCATGCTCTCATCTTCTCTCCGTGAACAGGGATCAATCAGCGAGCCAGGCCTGGGCCTCCTGTCGTGGTGGACAAACAGTTAGCTGCCACCAGAGCCTGCTCCACAGAAAATCTTTCCGGTGGATGTTTGGGGGATAATGGGACACTGTTGGTGCTCATTGCTCCTCTGAAGCTGAGTAAGGAATTAGACCTGCCATTCTCTGTTTTCCCTTCAGCTTCCAAGCTGCCAGAGAGAGACAGTTGCTTTCAAGAAACGTCTTCACTGATGTGCAGAAGTGAATTTACAGGCATAAAAAGCCTTGAGCATAGCAGCTACAAACTCAGCTGGAGCTTTGGTCTCCTGCCCTGGAGGGAAAATTTTGGAGGTCTTTACTTGTCTGAATTAAGGAAGGAGTTACTTCGGTGAGTAAAAGCAGAAGAGAATACCTGTCGAGAAGTACTGCTTCCTTAGGCTGGGAGCTTGATCTCACAGGGGTAGAAACCTTCCTTCTTTTGACAGGAAATGAGGAAGAGACAGCAAAAGACTAGAGTTAGTAGAGGTGTGGTACTCTGGAGACCTGGAAAATGCTGCTGCTGGGAGAGCAGGGGAGGTGGTGGTGATGTTCTGCTAAGAACGGGAACTTCACCCATGTATGAAGTCAGCCAGAAGGAACAGTAATGACAGTTTACCCAAAAGTAACTCAGGCTTAGTGAAGATGACCACTGTGGAAAACTACTGGCTGCTTATTGTGCTGAACAGAATGATTTTATTGGGCGGGCTGTACTTATGCAGAATGAGCTAAACTTTGCAGGAGTTTGAAAATATGTAATTATGAACTGAAATGGATCAAGGCTGCTTTGAGCAAGCTAAATCCTTGTTTGTGGGGGGTGTTAATACCATAAGTGGAATAAATAGTAAAAACCACACAGCCTGCCTTCCTGTACAATTTGTGGGGAAACTATTAGCTTCCTGCCTAGCAGGAAGAAAACACTTGCCTCCTGCAGTTTAGCTACTTGGATTTCAAGGCAGACAGTGTTGAGACCAACGCTTTGCTCTATGCTAACAGCCAATGACAAACAATTGCCATCACCCTCCCTGACAGCAGTACAAGGAAAGGAGGGAACAAAACAGTGAGTAAAATCTATGCAGGGCCCATTGCCAAGAGAGTGATGTCGCACATAATTACAAAGCCAGCCACGTTCGGCAGGAAGGAGCTGTAATTCCCTGGGATACTGGGTCTGCTTAACCTCCAACTGTGAAAACAAAGCCTGAGTCACCAGCGCCCTCCCTGCAGCGTTGTTAGAACCCTTAATTCTCAACTGTTATTCCTGGTGCAATGCCCTAATTAAAAGGGAGCCTAGAATTCTTCAGGTTCACATAGTAGCTGAGGTCCATCTGTGCACACAATAAGCTTACTGAATGCCACCTACTGAGCAGCAGTGCTCAGACATGAAACCATCTAGCTGTGGTGGAAACAACTATATGCAGAAACCCCCCAGCTGTTTGTATAGGTGGAAATTTGGGTGAAACAAGTGAAGTGCTTCCACACAGGCTGTTTTGGGGCAGTGCCAGGGCAGGGGGATGAAAACAGTCCAGCTACTCCAAGTAGCTGTTTTGCTCAGCTCCTTTTTGACAGGGTCAGGGCTCCCACGAATGAAGTGAGGTGGTAGCGATGGGGCTTTGTGTGTTGTTCTCATGAGCAACTCCTCAGCATCCATCTCCTACTGTAAGTTTGCTTTAGGAAACTAGCTTAGTGTGTGGTGCTGGGAAAGCAGATACAGCAGGTGCTCTTGGCAAGTTTGTCACTGCTGCAAGAGTGGCATTGGTGCCCTGGATGGGAATGTAGGGGGAAGGTGGTCATAATCATGAGTGTAGCCTGCAGTAGGTTAATGTCAAGAGCTAAACAGTCCAGGACAGCTGTGAAGGCTCTTTTTTTACCATGCTGAGTTACTGTTTGTTGATTTGGTTTTTTTCTCTATATAGCAGTGATTTACAAGAAGTTCTTTCCCACCCTCCCAGCAACAGGGATTAGGATGATGAATACAGTAACACATGGCAGAAGAGATGGTCACATTCTTTATTTTCATTTTAAGTCTTTAGCCATCAGTAAAGTGAATGGGCAGAAAACAACCAACTGAGCAGACAAACCCACCTTCGCTGGTTATTTCCAAATATAAATAACTGTGGGAGAACTGAAATTGAGCCAAAATAGAAAAAGGGAGCTGGGGAATTTAAAAGACAAAAGTAAGCCTAGCTGCACTCCCTTTTCATAGTGTCAGTGAAGAGGAAGTACCATAACAAAAAGGAAGCTATGGTTACATTTGATCAGACATTTATTCCAACAGTAGGCATGGAATTGCACTTTCATGAAAATGCCAAAGCTGAATCGAGTCCAGTGCACTGGGGCATTGTGCGCACTTAGCTTGATTTCTGCTGCAGCTCCTTCATTCTGTTCAGGGCACTGCCAGCCTGAAACCACTCGATCTGCGACTCATTGAAGGTGTGGTTCAGCATGATTGTTTCTTGGCTCCCATTGGGATGCTTGATGATGCATTTCAGAGGCTAAAGGAAGAAGACATATTTATTTTCCCTTCCCTTTCAAGGGAGAAGGTTATCTGAAGCTTCTCACAGGAAAATTCCTACATGGTTTTAAAGGGCTTAAAAGGGAAGACTGCAGCTCAGGGTGATCTTAACATAAAAGTGAGTTTGCAGTTCCTTCAAGGGAACACTCATGCTTAGGAAGTTGAGGAATTCAGAATATTGTACAAAGGTTTCTCTTTAACTGTTCAGAACACCACTGATTCTCAACTGCCCTGTATCTCCCAGCACACTGTGTCTCACCTGGCTGGCAGGCTGCACTGCTCAGCAGTGCCAGTGCTGCCTCACAAGCACACAGCTCACCACTGCTCCTCATCAGTGGCACGTCCCTGCCCCCATGTGCATGACAAGACACCCAGACAGTTACCTTTCCAGGTGCAAAGTCTTTCAACCCCACGATGCTTAGCTTATCCACAGGATGAATCTTGTTATAGTCTGCTGGATCGGCAAAAGTGAGAGGCAGTAGACCTTGCTTCTTCAGATTGGTTTCTGTGGAGAACAAAGTGCCAACCACACTTGTAACGCCCCACTCCAGGGAAGCAGGATTCCCTTCTGGCTGCCCCCTGCTTCTCAGAGTACTACTCCAGCAACAATTACTATCTTTGTAGCAAAATCAGCATATCCGTTGTTTGTGGCATATCTAACTAGGTATGTAACAGGACTCCTGCTGGAAGGACCTTGCCATCTGTCAGCAGGGAGGGTTCATGCCTGTAGGTGTTGAGCCCTGGGCAAGGTAAACACCACGTCCAACTCAAACCAAACACATCCTGTTTACAAACACCATAGGGGAAGCCTGACTCACCATGGATCCTGGCAAAGCTCTTGGTGATGATGACCCTTCCTCCCAAGTGACGTGGCTCCAATGCTGCGTGCTCCCGGCTTGATCCCTCACCATAGTTTTCATCTCCAATGACCGCCCATTTGACACCCATTTTCTGTGACAATAGACACAGGTTTACATTTGTGCAGCCATTCAGGTAAGGAATTAACAATAAATACCCACCCACACATCTAATTTCAGCACTTCACTGACATTCCTATGCTATGACACCTTCTCTCAGAAGACTCCCCTGGGTTCTGGGAAATGAGAGAAATAAAGGAATTAAGTGCTTCACAGCACTTAGGCACTGCCATCCTTGCTGACAAGGGCTGAGGAGGATTGCCTTGGGATCCAGCGCAAATCTTTTCCTTCCTTTTCCTGCCACCTCTCTTTCCATGGTGCTATGCCAGACCAGTGTTTGCACTAGCCATGACCTCTGCTTTACTTCTGTAAGGGATATGGAAAATTTTAACTTTTCTCTACTGGAAGAGCCAATCTGAGACAACTGCCAAGTTGTCCAGAGGGTTAAAGGACATTTCTTGAGATTTGAAGCCAAATGCTAAAAAATAAAGGGGATAAGACTATAATTTATTTAAACATTAGACTAGTCACAGGTGAAGCATTCCAGGAGGCAAGATTTAGTCTGATGACACCCATGCCTTGTAACGTGTGCAGAGCCTAAGGAGCTCTTCCTCTTCTGTCTATGATTTCTGATCCCCCTCTGAGTCACAAGATCATTGTCCCTCTTCCCCATGGCAGGTGGGGACAGAATCTCCTACAGGAACTGCAATCATTAGAGTAAGTACCAAGAAAATGCCTCAACGCTGAATTCGCAGCTGCTGTTACTTGAGAGCACAAGGGTGAGATTCTTATTCTTGGCATGGACTGCCCAAAGTGTAAACATCCTCTTAAAATAGATGTGTCAGGGGAACGTCTCACCTTGTAGTAACGGGCTGTGTCTGGGACTGGGCCAAACTCCTGGGTTAATGCATTCCGCACAGAGTTGGCTTTGCCATTTTCGATGTTGATGGCGCCAATGAGCAGGTTGTTGGAGATGTTGTCCAGATGGCCACGGAATTTAAGCCAAGGTCCGGCTGCAGAAATATGATCAGTGGTGCATTTCCCTTTTACCTAAAACATATTAGAAAAGAAGAATGTCTTAGGATGGAGTAGTGTACTTGACCCTTTCTCAACACTTGTAACTGTGAAGCATTAATTGGGAGGAGTGATCGATACTCCAGAGGGCTCTGCAGCCCTTCAGAAGGACCTCAGTAGGTTAGAGAGGTGGGCAGAGAAGAACTGTCTGAAGTTCAGCAAGGGCAAGTTCAGGGTCCTACACTTGGGAAAGAGTAACTCCATGTACCACCACAGACCGAGGGCTGACCTGCTGGGAAGCAGCTCTGCAGAGAAAGACCTGGGGGTTCTGGTGGACAACTAGCTGTACATGAATCAGCAGTGTGCCCTTGTGGCCAAGAAAGCCAATGGTATCCTGTGGTGCATTAGGAAAAGCATTGCCAGCAGGTCAAGGAAGGTGATCCTGTCCCTCTACTCAGCCCTAGTGAGGCCACCTCTGGAGTGCTGTGCCCAGATCTGGGCTCCTCAGCACAAGAGAGACATGGAGCTCCTGGAGCAGGTCCAGGGGAGGGAAACAAAGGCGATTAAGGGACTGGAGCATCTCCTGTTCAGCCTCAAGAAGAGAAAACAAGAGGGGAGCTCTCATTTACAATATCTGTAAGTATCTGAAGAGAGGGTGACAAGAGCCAGGCCCTTCTCAGTGGTGTGCAGCAATAGGACAAGAGGCAATGGGTAGAAACTGATACACAGGAAGTTCCACCTGAACATGAGGAAGAACTTCTTAGCTGTGCAGTGACCACACATGGAACAGATTGCCCAGATGGGGGTGGAGTCTCCCTCACTGGAGATATTCAAGAACCATCTGGACACAATCCTGTGCCATGTGCTCCAGGATGACCCTGCTTGAGCAGGCAGGTTGGACCAGGTGACTCCCTGTGGTCTCTTCCAACCTGACCCACTCTGTGACCATCACATCTCTTTTTAAAGGCACAAACCTAAGAAAAGTGCATCAGTTACAGAATCAAGGCACTCTAAAGCAGTACACAGTGGTCATTCTGCATGCATTGGGTAAGAAGAACATCCCTTTTTCAAAGGGTAAATTAGCTTAGCCATGACATCTCCTGCCGTGTCCTCACTTCCTTCAGAAGCAGGTTGTTTAGGTACAAAAAGCAATTAAGCCCTTCCTCCTACTGCTCAGCCTCCCTACTGGGGAACTTCAACAAGATGCCAAGTGTTACCCTTTAAGTTTCCAAACTGCACATAAGCCTTCTCAGCTTGCAAGAACAGAATTCCCAAGCAGAGATAATGGCCTTCCAACTCATAAGTTCTAAAGTGCTTATAAAGGAATTGCCTGTGTCAAAAACTTATGCATAGCAGTACGGCCCTTGGGAGTACCCCCAACTCTGCCACTGAGAATCAGGAACGTTCCCAAACGTCAGTTCATAAGGAATTGCATTTCAGAACCCCTCACCGTATCAGCTGAAGTTTCCATTTGTTAACTCACCTCAGGCAGTGAGGAGAAACCCATGTCTCCATTGAAAGACCAAATTGCAATGTTTAACAAGTGTGAAGTAATTTCTCTTTCTATAAAGTGGGAAGAGAACATGCATACTGATGGATGAGAAGTTCCCAACGACCTTATTTCAGACAAAATACATCTTAGAACAGTCAGTATTAGAGATGATAATTAAAGAACCCATCCACCTTTCCACTGCAGGTTATAACTGGGACAAATTCTGCAGGCTGAATGGTCTGAGCAGGATCACATTACAATGCTATAACAAGCTTGTTTTTGCGTGGTGTTAGCTAACCACTAGCCCAAAGGAGAAGAGTCACTTAGTTGTAACAGAAAGAAGTATCAGAAGGAAACACCTGGAAGAAAGGAAGACCCTTGCTTCCCTTTCCGTAACAATGTGGTTGTAGGGAGGGAATCAGGTATCTCAAAGGCCCATCCAAAGCTTCCAGCAGTTGCTGTGCAAACCCCTGCTCAAGCAGACCTGTCATAGCTGATGCTCCCCCACTTTGTTCCTGACCTTGATAAGGATCAGCATGTCTTCCAGATCCTTGCCATCCCACTTATCAAAGGGCTCAAGAAGCTGGAGGCGCTGGCTGGTGGGGCTCACATCCACATGCTGCCCACTGCCATCCTTGGGAGGGTACTGATAGGTGTCCTGGCCTGGGTCAAACTCCTTCCAAAGAAGAAAGGAAGATCATCAGCCTCAGCCATCCCCAACAGCATGTGAAGAACAAGCCAATACAGGCAACTGCACCCATTCTAGCTCTACCAACATATGTCAAGAAAGAGGTCAGTGCATGCAAGTTCCCTCAGAACACACAAAACACTGCTAGTGTCAGGTCTTCCCTCCCTCTGCCTCCAGAAGGAGCAGTTACCAGCTTGGGCAGCTCATCTGCATCAGGTGCTTCTAGTTTAAACTTCTTCCCATCTGCTCCTGTCAGGTAATCTGTCTCAGGGTTAAATTTTAGAGTGCCAGCAATGGACAGGGCTGTGACAATCTGAAAGAAAAAAAAAAAGACAAATTTAAAGGCATGTTCTACTTCCCATCTCTTCATCTGAAAGTCCTACTTCTAATAGTTTCAAAGCCACCAGCTAAGCTACTAACCAGGGCACACTGAGCTTCTGCAGGCACACTGAGCTTCTTCTGCAGGCACCCTGAACTATTCCACAGCCCCTCATCTGGCTGTTTCTTACCTCTGGAGAGGTCACAAATGCATGAGTCTCTGGATTGGCATCATTGCGACCTGTGAAATTCCGGTTGTAGGACGTAACTATTGTATTTTTCTCTCCTTTCTTGATGTCCTTCCTGTGAAAGAAGCAAACATGCTCATCAGATCCAAATGGAATACTGCTTCTAGATGTCACACTGATAGAATCCCCCAGCTCTGTTTTGGCAGCAATCACTATCTTAGAAACATGAGCCGGTGCCTGGACATGTTTTCCTCCCTTAAGCACAGACCCAAAATGAATGACAGTGCAAACCCAAGTCAGACACTGATTCTTTCAGTAGTTTTTACAGCCCATGTTGTTCACCATTGAACTGTCTAAACAGCAATCAGCTAAGTACATCGCCTTTGGATAACCTAGTCAGCCATAACAAAGCAACATAAGGATGTGCCTTCCATCCCTTCTATTAGGAATTATTCTCCCTGCCACTCCAATGACTGAAGTTGGACCAATTCACTTTTCCTATTTTAAAAGGACCAAACTCCAGTCCACCGCCTCACATACAACAAATCTCTCCCCATTCTTTGCCTACTACAATAGGCCTCCAGAATGTGTGTCCATTCTGCAGCTTCATACACCTAAAGGCTCAATATAAATCTGCAGTCCTTTTCTTCTCCTCCAGTGTACATCAGACAGATGTGGCCAGTTGGTTTTTAAACATTTAATTCCCAGTGTGTTGTATTTACAATCAAATCTGACTTCACAGAGCATTTTGGGAGCTAAAAGATACAAAAGCTAGAGTGAGGTCCATCTTTCATTTTACCTGTCCCACTGGCCGATGCATGGCCCACAAGCATTGGCAAGAACCAGCCCTCCAACTTCTCGCAGGATTTTTGCCTGGGGGCAGAGAACAACTTTGTTACTGGTAGAATGCCTGGAATAAGTTTCTGGGATTGCTGTTTCAGGGGGAGAAGACACTAACAGGAAGCACCAAGCCTGAGAAAATTCCCTTCCTTGTTTCAGTTTTGAGTCACTTTTATAAATACACGGGGCTTGACACCAGTAAGACTGTAAATTAACACTGGGGCAGAGCACAGGATGACTTGCTGTGATGTTCCCATTCTCTACCTGCTTCAACTTGAGCAATTCAGCTACTTAGAGATATTTGACTGAAGGGCAGTGTCTGGTCTGATTAATATTCTATAGACTTCCTGCCCATGTAAGGAGAGAATTGGCAACAGTGCAGGCAAGCATGTGTGCCTGCTCAGTCTGCTCAGCAAAGAACTCATTTAAGGGGGCAGCTGGTAAGGAAAGGTATAACTTTGGAGGTATCATTTGAAAGGCAGGACTTAGTTGGACAAGCCATAACATTTACTAAGTAATAAAACAAATTGAAACTATATTTTCTGCACAGAAAGAACGGAGAAAGTAGGTAATGGTTCCTCAACAGAAACATTCCTTTGAAAGCCAATATGAGTTTTACCATAAGTTTGGTCTAAATTGGGAACTACCTTCCAACAAAAGGGCGTGCTCACTTTATATATTGGGATAAAAGTGGATTGCAGCCCTTCGTCAGCCACGGTCATCTACAGAACCCGAGGAGCATGAGGCATCCCTTGTTATGCATGCTGTTATCTCCTCAGGGCTCCAGTTCCTGACAACTGCCTCAGCTTTGTTTTGTTCTAATCCTGTTCTTATATGCCTAGGTAGTAAAGATACCAGGTCAAAACACTGTCAAGGTGATGGCAGGACCCACAGGCACAGCAGCACAAGGTCAGTTACTACATCAGTAATTGCACCTCCAGCACTAAGTGAAGACAAAGTTTAAGAGGCTTCCATTAGTTTGGCCCCCTGAGTACTGTCCTGAAGAATTTAACCCCTTCTGTTTGGAAGTGCAAAGAGCAGCCATACTCACATAACCATCTCTTTCAATGGTGGCACGGATCTGCTCTGAACCCGGTGTGATTGTGAACTTGGATTTGCACTTCAATCCATGAGCGAGTGCCTGTTTTGCCACTGCTGCAGAGCGTCCCATGTCCTCATAGCTGGAGTTGGTGCAGCTGCCAATCAAGCCTGTGGTGTTTGAGAGAAACAGGGTGGTGGTTACTGCAGCCCTGGTACTTGGAAGATTCTCCCTGACCCATCTCCCAGAAGAAGAAACACGGGACAACCACTTTTCTGCTGACAAGGAATCTGAAGGGTTTCAGGTACTAACACTGCCAAGCCTCCCAGCAATACACTGGGGTCACAAGCAATTTCTTGTCCAGCTCTGGAGGTTGCACAGTCAGAACACACTACTCAGTCACTAGTCTAACCTAACTAGGTTATTGTTTTACAAGACCTGAGTGTCACCTACTTGCACTTTGGTTAAGCAAATTACCAAAGAGAGGTACTGTTCCACAAAGACTTCAAATCAAGATAGCAAGAAATGGAGGAAATGATGAAAAGCAAGCATCTTTGTTACAGTATGAAGACCACACAAGGACATGCTGTACCATCCTGACAACATTCTGACATTGAGCAGCAAAATATAAATTCTCTTGCAGTTACAGCTGCTGTAACTGTATCATATTTGTAACATTATCATATAATACACTTCTCACCTGGGATGTGGCTTTACAATGTATTTCTGTTATTTTCATTCCTCCCTCCACTCCATGAGCAACAGTTGAGAAGCCAGTCCACAAGTTACCATCCCAAAAGCAAGTATGTAAATTTCCAAGCCTGCTTTTTAGGACAGCAAGTACTAACTTTACTATGTCCCAAGAGCTCCACAACCAATGGCTGGGAGTGCTGACAATCATGCTCCTGACAAATCTCTGCAACAGGCAAATCTATGCCACATAGACTTTTAACAAAAGTGATCTTCAATAGGTAACATTCCTGTCAATCCAAACAATCAAAAGTTTCCAAAATGAAAGAAAACCTGATCTACCTCTTGAGATTAAAATCCCTCCTACTATCCTGGATCTCATCCTACATACTTGTCCCATGTGGTCACTACTTTTCCCAGCAAATCCATATGGCCATGAAGAGATGACACTGCATCAGAGTCAAAGGACCTACAGCAGCAGTGAAAAAACTGGATCCCAAGCTAGGTGACCAATAGCTTATCCCAAGACAGCAACATTTATGCCACAAATATGAAGGCAGAGGAAAGAGCAAATGCTACCCACCAACTCTGATATCAACAGGCCAGCCCTCCTTTTCTGCCACAGCACCAATATCTGACACAGGGTGCGCCAGGTCTGGTGTGAAAGGTCCATTGATATGCGGTTTCAGCTTCAAGAAACAGTGACAAAGTCAGAAATTACAGTAGCAAAGAATAACCCCAAAACACAGCAACAAATGAATTCCTTTCATAGCTGTTTAACTAGGATTCTCCTACATGAACACTGGAGCACAAGCTGTCACTGAAGCAGACCTGAGTGTATTTTACATGTTCTAGCACAGCACCAGGGGTGTTGCATCAAACTCTCAGCTTAGTCTTCATTCACACAAAGCAGAGTCACATCACAGCCTCTAAGATGGCAAGAAGAAAGGAAATCTTACCTCACTGAGGTTGATTTCTATCACCTGGTCATACTGACAACCAGAATCTGGTACCAAGTGTTGCTTGAATTCATCTGCTAATGCAGCTATATCTGGAATAAGAAAGAGGGAAGATCTGAAAAGTGCAACAAATATGAGGGAGAATAAAAAGTCTAGAACAACTAAACACAGGGGTCCACCACAGTTCCCCAGCCACTTCATCTACAGACTCCTTACTTGTAGCAATGACCTGCAGGACCACACAAGGTCAAAATTCACATCAGACAACACCATAGGAGGATACTGCTCCCAGAATACATGTTGACTTGAACCCATACTTCTACCCACTTCAACCCCCAAACCCTCTTACCAGCTCGCCCAGTCTTGCCCAAGTATTTCTTCATGCGTGCGTTGTAAGGGAAGATTGATGTGGTAGCTCCGATTTCAGCCCCCATGTTACAGATTGTTGCCATTCCTAGAGAAGTGAGAGAAGAGACCAGGGGGGTCAAATAAGGAAGTCCGAGGCCACCTAATTCTTCAAAAGTCAGTACACGCAAAAGACAGCAAAGCTAAGAGATCAGGGCGTCAGCAACAGAAACCTAAACCCACAGCTGAGAGGACATTGGCAACATAATGGCTGGCTCAGCCCTGTGTGTTTCTGGTCAATACAGTGCTTGTGGAAGGAATGAGCCAAGAGTTACACTGATACCTGCAGATACTGGAAGGGACAACAAGGAACCCCCGTCTGCACTGAGCACCAAAAAATTTACAGCAGTGAGCAGTGTCTCTGCTACCTGCAATGGGTGTCCTGTCCCTCCTTACCATCTCATTTATCTTTACTGGAGGAGCCAGACATTTGTGAGAAATTTAATGGGCTGAATAGAATGTTTCCAGTGATGGAACACAATAAAAAAACCCCCAAATATTTGCTCAAAGCACTGGAATCGACCATCCCTTTCAAGGACACAGCAATGAAGCTGCAGAAGCTCCTGTTTTACATTTAACAAGCTAGAAGCAGGTATCAAATTCCTCTGATTTAATAGAAGAAAAGTCCCAAATTGCTCTCAGTTTGTAAAACCAAGTACTCCAAGTTGTAGCCAAGTCATGCAAATTGAGAGAAGACATCCAGCTTGAAGGCTGCACTTCAAGCCAAAGGAAGAGACATTTTTTATAATTTGGTCCTAACTAGCACATTACAGAGAACTGCAATTTTTGCTAGTTCAAATTCAGCACCCACAATTAGCTAGTATACAACTGCATATTACAAACTGCATTCTGGTCTATCCTCTGTTCTCCTTGCTTTTCTAAAAAGCTTTTTGTTTAGCAGCTGTCACACATATATGCCCTTTAACCTGTTTCTTTTTTCTATTCACAGCCTATTTTAGGCTGAAATGAAAACGTCATTCCTTTGCCGCTGTCATATCCACCCTCTAAGTATACACTGGAATACATCCACCCTTATTCTTATCCTGACACTCCATCTTACAGGATTCTTCACAACTAACCATTCCATATTCTCAAAATCACAAGAAGATTTAATGGAGAGAGGCCACTTTTTCACTGAGGGAGTGCTGTCTTGTTACACCACTCTCCCAGTTTGCCATGTACAAACTGCCGGGCCAGGCTAAGGGAGAACATTTAGTACTTCTTGCTTGATTCCCTTCACAGCCTCCGCAGATAGCTCAACACCCAGCTCCACCAACAATCCACTCAGATAAGAGATCTGTGTTGACCTACCTGTGCAGGAGATTGAATCTACACCCGGCCCATGGTATTCAATGATGGCGCCGGTTCCACCCTTGACAGTGAGGATGCCAGCCACTTTCAGGATCACGTCTTTAGGAGAAGTCCAGCCTGAGAGCTGGCCAGTCAGTTTTACACCAATAACCTGAGAAACATCAATGAGGGAAAAAAATTAAAAATACTGACATCACTTCCTGTCAGAAAGGTAACAGTATATAGTTCTCCTGTGGGGTATATTCCTGTCAGACTGCAATGGTATCTGGTGCCATATATACATAGTGCTTCAAAGCCAATGCTCCTTAAACACCACATATCTCACCCTTGGCACCAAAGCTTAGTATGCCTTCTGCTCCTACCTTTGGGCATTTGAGCTCCCAAGGAATTCCTGCCATGACATCCACAGCATCAGCTCCACCCACACCAATGCAGATTCCCCCCAAGCCGCCTCCGTTGGGGGTGTGTGAATCTGTGCCGATCAGCATAACCCCAGGGTAGGAGTAGTTCTCCAGAATGATCTGAAAATAAAAATGGATTGTTTGCTTGCTTGTTTCTTGGGAAAGGAGGGGGAAGACAGCAGAAAGAAAAGAAGAACAAGAGTTCAGATCAGTTTGTATTTGTAGATTTCAGTTGCAAGAAAATAACTGAATTTGGCTTGGATTGGAAATTCTCTTCTGTTTCGAACTCCTTGTGGAGGATATAATGACAGAACAAGGTACCAAGTCTCAGCCCCAGGATCCTTGCTCATCCCAGGATAATTAAAAAAAAATTAGAAAACAATCTCCTCTTTTTCCTTCCAGTTTAGGCTTTTGCTAAGGTGCCACGTGTGTTAGGGCTCAAGCATCTGTTCCATAATCTTCATACCATTAACAGCTGAGCAAGTCAGTTCACTTATCCAGTGCTAGTGAGATCTCCCGTAGCCTTTATGCTCCCATAGCTGTAGAATACCAATGGGCTCCTCCAATCTATGCTGCCATGCAAAATTCAATTACATAGAAAAACTTCTCACCAAGACACCAAGAGGCTGCCCTTCCCTTATTGCTGCTACCGATTCTGAGCAAGACTTTTCAAGTATTAACAAAACCACAAAACCATTCCTCAGTGAAAAAAATTAGTTTCCTGTGGTAGCAACACTGTAGAGAACTCAAGCTAATGAACTTCTCACTGCATATGTGCCACACCAACACTAAGAACAGCCTTTCTGGGAAGCACAGAATTCACAGCACATGCATCACAGAACAGCTTGAACAGAACTAAGGCAGTCCTTCACTAAAAAGACCAAGGCTTTGCTTTTAGGACTTTCAGCTTTATATTCTTGTAGTCACATTAATATACTTGTGTGCGAAAGGTCACTCTCAAGGCCTCACTTTGGCAGAGCTGTACTCTGAAGCTATACAACAGGACCAGTTTCCTCCAGCCAGAGAAAGCCAGCCACAAGAAGACTGGTAACCACAGCACAGAGCTATGTTGCCATGTGACAGACGTTATGAGTGGTTCCGGAACACAAATGACCGAGGTGTTCCCATAACCTTTCGAAGAGTTCATCTGTTGCGTCACATTAAGTTAAGGTAACCTTAGTAACTCATTCTGTAGCTAAGAAAACACAGCAGAGAGCTCTTGACTGCACCTGGTCACAAGTTCCCTGCTGACAGGATGCTTGCCAGTCATCCATTCTCCTCTCCACTCCTTTTGCTTCATGCTGCTCTTCAACTTTTGCTGCCTGAGACTCAGAGGAACAATGAAAAATGACTACTGGACCCTCAAAGCAAACCAACCACAAGCAAGTTAGGGACATCCTGACAGAGGTGGTGGTTTTAAAGAAACAAAGAGCCTCATTAAGTGGTAAGTTATCTTGGGACTGTCATGTTCTTTTTTAGATCCAAGTGTAATAACAAGAGAATCTCAGACTTGGAAACTGTTTTGCATTTTATTCAAATTCACCTAGCAACTCCTTATGTGTTGCTGTTCTTGAGTACTTGAAGTATGCTGCTCTGTTGTGTCCTCACATACTCTTTTGGGTTTTATGGAACTAAATGCATACATAATAACCCTAAAAAAGTATATTCCCAAGGCTGCTTTCCTTACCACCAAAAGCAATTCACATTAACCCTATGCAGCCAGCTTCATGGCATCACCTTACTGTCTCAACTGTACTAAGAGGAGCCAGCCCACAAGCAGTTAAGGTACTTCAAGCTTCTGTGATTCACATGGCATACTGTTGGCATTACCTAATCACACATCAGGTTACAGTTTGACCAAAATAACCTTTAAAAAAAACCCCTACTGTTGTCGAGATAACTGAGATAGAGCAAGTAAGAAACCTCGCCCGCCTCGAGCAATGCAAGTTGTTTCCCTGAACTTGTGAAATTCTCTAAGGGTTTGTACTTAAGTTCTCTCTCTACCCTAAGGTAAAAAACCTACTTGCACGTTCAAAGACTGCAAACACACACACTTTACCTGGTGAATTATTCCGGACCCAGGTTTCCAGAATCCCACTCC
This sequence comes from Pomatostomus ruficeps, assembly GCA_013400735.1. NCBI lineage: Eukaryota > Metazoa > Chordata > Aves > Passeriformes > Timaliidae > Pomatostomus > Pomatostomus ruficeps. The sequence goes on from VYZT01060983.1 coordinate 111,339, forward strand.
ATACTTTGCACCAGCCGTTGCTAGAAAGTTGTACACCTCCTGGTTTATGTCCTATTCACACAAGGAAGCACAGAGCATTAGTACCACATTTTGTTCTTTCATACTTCAAAAGCTCATTCAAACACGTTCCCTTCTCTCACATGCCTGCCTGTAGTTTGCTTCCCAGTTTTGTAGCAGCTGGAGGGAGGCGCACAACATTTTTAAAACCAAAAGGTTAAGCTTAAGACTGTTTGATACACAGTTTTAACGGGCCATTTAATTTCATCCCACTTGTAGCTCTACTAAAAGCATCTTTTTTTAGTTTCTAATTCCAAACAGCACAATTAAAGGAAAACCCTGCCAATAAAGGCATTTAAAAATGCTTTGCTCACTTTTTCTGTTCTCGGAGGTTTTTTTAACCTGTTTTCCCTCACTCAGTCTAGCCCCCCTTCTCTGAACCAGGTGTTCTTTTTCCTATGCAGGTGCTTTGGAGACATTTCAAAACCCTTAGGTAACTATTTTGGCTTTATTTTTACAGATTAAGAAATGGAACTGGAAGTTGCTCACTGCCAGGGGAGTTGGTGAGTGTCATTTGTCATTCTAGCAAGTCCCCTCTTTAAGACTCACACAATGCTGCCTTTCTTGCTGCACTGTCACCATTATTGGTGGAGGTCACACCGTGAAAATTGCTTGTGAGAAAAACCATGGTTGCCAAGGAAGTATGACACTATTATATCCTAACAGCTCTTGGCAGAGGAGTGGTAGAGTAGATAAGATAAGCACTAGAAGGAGAGAATTTCTTAAAGACTGTTCTCATGCAGCTAAACTTCAGACTAAAAGGAAAGGGGAAACGAGATAATTGAAGAATTGTCTCAGCACACATTTGCTGAAGTTTCCCATGAGGCAGCAGCAGCTCTAAGCCTCGTTTTCCTCTGGGAGTTGGGTCACTCCACTCTGCTTGTGCATCCCTACCCCAGTAAAGCATGTTGATGTGCCAGGAGCAAATCCAAACCACCCTCTGGCCTGCCAGCATTCATTGTGTGCCAACTGGCAGCAGCAGAAGCCAGTCAGGAGAAGGCAGGACCTTTACTTGCTCTGCTCGGAGTGGATGGCAAAGGAGGGACTCGGCTCAGTTCAGGGCTGCAGCAAATATAATTGCACTATGGAGAACAAACGCAGGAAGAGGGGAAAGGGGAAAACAGGAGGTGAATGGGAAAAAAGAAACTGTCTGATTTAGTTAAGTCTCAAATTGTTAATTGCACAACTTAGGACTGAGACAAGCAGAGCAAGAACTCCCCAAAATCACTCCTGAGTGGTGCAAGTTGCTTTATTGTGGCCCACTGAAGAAAGCCAAAGGCAGATACTTCAACGCCATGAGTTTCTGAGAATAGATATGGACTAAAATCTTAAACTGCAGCTGACCCCTGTTTACCATTTGTAAATTCTGGTATCAACATTCAAGGTGCAATTCCTCCTGGCTCTCTGACAGTGGACTTAGGCTAAGTCCACTCAGAGTAACAAGATTTCCTTGGCAGACGCATTGCCACCTGGGTCATCCAGGTGTCCATATGTATGTATGTTGGTCAAAGATAAATGTGTCTATATATTACAGAAGCTCATTTGGGGAGGAATAAGCAGTAAAACAATGAGTAGATAATTCTAAAATGGCAGTGAATCAGCAGTTGGACAAACAACGCTTTGAAATTCCCAAATAAAACCCAACATCCTCCATACTTTTACACACATTTATACTATCCTTATGAGCCCTGAAAGCTACACACGATTCACTTACTGCTCTTCAGATAATCACTAGGAAATGGTTTGGGAAAGTAACTACTTGCCTCCCCCTCACAGGATACACCAGTGCAATGCAGACATTTGTTCATTAAGTTTTTCACACTGCCATACTGCAACATGGAGTAATCTGACTTCCTTTTTTTCCCTTTGAAATAATTTTTTTTCTCTCCTTTCGCTGAAGTATCTTCTCTCTCCAGAAGACACATGATCTGGGCTTCCATCACTAACAACTTAAGACTAGCTTTTCCTACATTCATGGTCCTTTAAACCATGCAATGGATGAATCTCAGCTGAAAAACTCCCAAAAATTCATTTAGTCTGTTTCTTCACTGCATCTGACCTACAGAGCTGAGCACCACAGGCAGTCTGTTACCATATCTCATTCCTGGCTGTCCTTCTGGGAAAAAATTTAAAACAAGCTCTTCTTTCAACTGGAAGGATCTTTTCAAACAGACAGAAGTTAAGTCTCTGCAATAGTGACCTTGGCTCTTCGAAGATCCTTTTCACCACCTGACTGGGCCTCGATGAGGTGATCACAGTGGATGGTGGAAGGCACAGCCACTTTTGGCAGCCCGCTGCTGATGAACTGAAGCATTGCCATCTGAGCTGTGGCATCCTGCATGGCCACGCGGTCTGGCCGTAAGCGCAGATAGGTCTTGCCACGCTCGATCTCCTGTTTGGCTGGGTCATCCAGGTGTCCATATACAATCTTCTCAGACAAGGTCAGGGGGCGGTCAAGCCTGGGGAGAATAATTTTAGTGTCTGCATCTTGTGTACTTCAACATTTGCCCTTTTAAGCATGTAACAGAACACTTCTCTATATTGCTCAGACTGTTAAGACCTATTAGCACACAGAAACAACCATGCTCTTCTTACAGCACTAAAATACCAACTGGCACATGGCTAAAACAAGGCTTCAGTTCATAAAGTTCAAAAATATATGAGTTTATGTCATTTTATGCTTCATTTTCTAATCTTCCTGTACAGTAAAAGAAATATTGACTGGTCACTTCTTGAGTCATACTTCAGGACAGCAAATGTAGAGGTGAGACAGAGGTCAGACTCAATTCACAAATACCAGATCCCACAGCAAACATAACTAAGTGGAGTTTCGTGACCTCAGACCTTTCATCCTGCAGCTGTATCAGTAGAGGAATCTATTTATGTATGTAGCAAGACCTTGTGAGAAGTAACTAAATCAACACAACAACTTGAAATGGAGCTACTGCATTTAACAAAGGACACAAAGACTGAAGGACAAGTCATACAAACCGCTGCCACAGTAAGTGGAGCAGGAATGACAATTTAGCAGGCACACAAACCTCTATCAGCAGATTAAGGTCACTGTGTTTACATGTGCCATGAATTCCTAGTCCTTTGTTCCATGCCTAACACCTATAGCAGAACACAGGAGAACATTTACTCTTGAAACACAGCACAAAGAAGCATTAGCCTATAACAATCACTGCCCATGCACTGCTGCCCCAGAGAGGAGCCAACGGCCCATGTGAAGACTCCTCAACATGAAACGAAGCGGATGGAGCTCTTTCTAGCACCTCCTCTGCACTGGCCTGGTTCTCTGCATGTTGCAGTGCTTCATCATATCCTTCAATCCTTCCCACAGTGCCCCACCACTATGTGGAGACACTACAACTCATGCTTCACCATATTTACAACTGCCACTGTTCAGTGCAGCTTTCCCTGGTAAACATTCCTTATGCCAGGGCCCCATGACATTTTTTTCTTCTTCTCCTGTCACTGCAGGGCTAAATTAAATACACTGACCCTTCCCTTCTCCACTCTTACCTCTTACGGACAATGTTGATGTTCTTCTCCAGTTTTTCATAATTTATGTATTCATTGGGTTCAAAGTGGCTCATGGCCACCTTGGCCCGCTGGCACAGGACGGGAGCAACATGGTAGCGTCGTACCCCACTATTCAAGGCATGCTGAAAAAAGGAGAGTATTAGCACTGGAACCTTGCAGAGTGAATTTCTGTAACATATCAATAAAAATGTTCTTCAGTTTTTGTTACTAGGATTTTATAGACTGAGGAACAGAAAAATTGCAAAGGCTTTTAAAGGCATCCAGATACATTTCATCGTACAATACTGTATATTATATTAAACAGTGAGACACCGGGTTACCCAGAACAGGTAGCATTTACTAAATTATTCCAATTTTAATTTGTTGCACCAGATGCCTTACGCTTTCAAATGAGAAATCTGCTTTCAGGCAATGCTGAACCAGTTCTCAAGCGAACACCAGTTTGCCATACTCCTGTCACGGTGGAGAAGAACCGATGCCATTTCTAAAGCAAACTAACCCTAGGTTTGTATTTGCTTGCTGGCATTGAGTTGACATTGAAGGACTGACAGGCGACACTTCGTGGGTCTGAGAGGACACGCCTCTGTGCCACCATCACATATTGTTTCCTAGGCAGGGTCCCTGCACACTGCTACAAGTCTCATTAAATCTTCACATAAGGAGACTTTGGCGTACCTGCCTGGTCTACAATGTAGCACAGAACAGGAGAAGCAAGATGTGGAAAAAACACACCAGCTCCATCAAGCCGGCTGCACAGATCCAAGTGCTCTTTTCCTCACTCTCACAAAGGCACCCTCACCTTTCACCTCTGAAAAGTCTTGCACTTACCCTACAGGTGAGATAACTGCATGACAGGTGAACTATACTGTGAGCTGAATGCATCAGCATGGGAATGCATGCCAGGGAAAAAAAACCCCAAATTTCGCTTGGCAGCCACCACAGAGAAGCAGTTTCTTGGAACATGGGAGAAGGGCAGGCTATGGCAAGGCACCTTTACAGCACCTGACCTGAAAGAGACAGGTCAATGCCCAGGGCTAAAAGCTCTCACGCCACTTTGAAAACTGAGTCGGACAGCAGCCTCCACAAAAACTTCCAAGTATTTGGCACATGCATTATCTTACATGCTTTCAAAGTCTCACTCATCAGCATTAGAAGTCTGGAAACAGACTGAAGACACGTGTTCAGAGTTCTTTCTCCTACAGTATTACACTTTAATCTTAATCCTGCTTTTTCTATTCATCCGCTACTTCAGAGTTACAAAGTTTTGATAAGTACAGGTTAATAAACATAGCAGCATTACACTAAACACCCCTTTTGTATGCGTGATTGTAAATCAGCAAATATTCCTTGTGCAGAACACAATCATTGTACCTACCACTGGTTTTGCACTGTCAAAAAAAATGTAGTCAATTCTTTAAACCTGTTCAAGCATTTTAAGGTTTCCCTGTGAATACTTTTTCCAACTTTCTTGTTACCAGCATTGAAAACATTGCCTGAAATAATCACAATCAAAGAGGCACCACCAATTTTTAGCCAAATCTCTTGTTTTGTTGTCCTTTTGATAACACTTTTCAGTATCTTTCGCAACAAAAATTTCAGGAACGTTAGGCAAGATCACACTACTCAGTGCACTAGCAATAACAGTGCAGTTTGCATTTTTACCGAACTATCCTAAGCCATTATACAAAGAGCTTCTCATAGAAGCAGTACAGACCTACAGCAGCTGCACACCACTTTCATGAAAGAGTATCTGAGGAAAGTGAACCTGGTGGTACAAAGAGGGCACTGCTCCTCCAGGAGTGCACAGGAAACCCAGTCATCAAATTTCACTGTGCTGCACTCTAAGCTTAGAACTTCCAGAACTTATCACAGGTGTCAGATTTGAGTCCTTTTCTTCTTCCACTAGTGAAAAAATCAAACACAAAACAACCAGCCAAACCAAATCAAACACCACCCAGCTTCTCATTGTTTAACATACAAACTCGGCAAAGCTGCTCTTTACCTAGTAGCCACGTAACTTTTATGTTTGCTTTGTTCTGGCTTTTTTTTTTTTTTTTAACCTCACAAGATATTCACTGTCTTGTGAAAGTCTCCAACTGCTGGAGTGACTGGAAAAAACACTGAGCTATTTAATCACTGTTTGTGGAAAAATAATCTCTTCCCCAGACCAGGAAATGTATTTTGGTGTAATACAGTAATTTCTTCTTAATGCATTACAGAGAAGAAAAGACATGCAAATAAAAGTAATAGCAGAGGCTTCATAGCATCCTAGTCTTGCCTGGGACCAAAGTTGATTAAAATAAGAATCTGAAGCAGGGCTCTCCAAAAAGAGGTACAACAAAATTTTTCAAACAAAATTCAGGTAAAATCTTCTCCGTTTGAACATACATGTCTATGAATCTTTTCACTTCATGAAATGACACAAGGAAATATAATACTTTTTCTAATACTATGTCAGTGTTCAGCTGGTAATCGCAGAATCAGCAATACAAAGTAGTTGACTCCTGCTGACCACAGCTTCAGGCTACCTGAAGCAGGAAGAGAGCATGTTTAAGGTGAAGGATTCGGTCTGGATCTCGAGAAGTCTGGAAAACTGAAGGTCTGTTTCTGTAATGGCCAATATGACCCAGTGAAAATAACTGCCTAGGCCAATTATTTTCAGGAGACTAGGGAATCATCTTTCTCTACATCAGAATTTTAAATGGCAACTATTAAAAAAGTGCCATCTTTATTTTACTAGGATGTAAATCTAATCCTGTAATTCTGCTGCAAATTAATTTGATTCAATATGGTGATTCTCATGTTGGCACCCAGCAAGCCTAAGGCGGCACCAGCACCAGCAAGCAACAGCATACACTGCTTGGTTCAAAAGTCTGATCTCTCCTCACAAAGAATCTACAATACATCACTCACCACACCTGTCTATTCTCCATGCCTGTCCTTTTTCTATCCCATCCTCAGAAACAGGGTGGCAGAACTGCAAGATTAAGGAAAAGGCACAAGCCTGACAGTTCCCAGATTCATTCCCTCACTCTTCTCTGAGAGGGAACGTATTAGTGCTTTGTAGGGGCTTCCATAGTGGTTTTTTAATAAGTAGTGAAAAGTGCCTTGAGCCCAACAGCCAAGGGAAGTAGGCAGCCAGCAATCTATACATTTTCCCTTTTATCCAGGAACTGTTAATTTCCAGGCTGACCAAACAGCTGCCGAGTGACCTCCTCTCACGTGGCATTGAATCCTTTATTCCAGTATGAGTGTCCTTGTTCAAATTTCAGTAAAAGGAATGGCAGTAATCATTACAGGGCTCCTAAGCCTATTGGTATTTTACAAGGTGAAAAGCTTCCTCAAAAGACAGAAGTAAGCCAGTCTAATAAATGGGTCATTATTTCTGAAATTTCTGTAAGGAAGCCAACACTTCTTCACAGATTTTAAGGTAGCTATCTTGCATTTAGCTCACTACAGTGAATGGTCCAGATGCAAGGGGAGTCCAAATTCATAAAATAACTTGCATTTTGGCAGCCAATAAGGCAGATGAGCCCAGTGAGCAAAAGCTCATGTTCAAAATAGCAGCAACTGTGTTACATGCATTCCTGTCTGGGAAATCAGTCCTAGAAATCCCAGCTGAAACCCAAAATACCATCTTTCCTCATCTTCCCTGATCTAAGAACACTGGCCAAGTTTCCAACATTAGCCATGATTCAGTCTAAAAAAAACCAAACCAAAAACAAAACACAAAGAAAAAAACAAACAACCAAGGGAGCATGGTATAATCAAATTATAAACACAGGCTAATTTTCTAGACCCACCTCAAAAGAGCAACCAGAATTATAGTTCTGAAGATCAGTTTAGCCCTGGCCAACAGTGTCCAACATTTCTGCCAGATACACAAGGCTGCCCATGCATAATTTCAGTACTTACCCACAATGCTTTCAATGAAAACCTAATATTTCAGGCAGTTTAGAGCTTTACAGTCCTCCCTTTCAGTCAATCTGCAGCCAATGTGGCTTGAAAAATGGAATGCTACTAAAAGCATTAGCTCAGATAGGCAGAAAAGAGATCTTGACCCTTTGAGGCTATTAGAACTATACTTTAAATAGGACAATCAGTCCAAATCAGGCTAATTCCAATTTATTTCCCTCAGAGGGAAGCTTTTTCTGCAGTTCCAGTTCCAAAATAGTTCCAGGACGGCAGGCAGACACAACCAATGTTAGTAACATGTGCCACGGTCAATGCTGGCATTATCACAGTGATTAACAAGATGATGCTCATATTCATTCATCTCTAGGCTGCTACACAGGGACAAAAAATCCCTGCCTCCTAAAGACATCACCTAGAGGCATGTTCGATTACCATCACAGATGTAATCCTTCACAAATATGCACCCTGAGCCTGATAATAGAAGACAACCTGCTGGAATACTAAATGCCCCATATTGACTGTGCCAGCACAGCCTTTGTTTTGCATCATACAATATTAATTTTAGCAAATGACTACTTGTTCTCATGCAATGTCACACCATACAATGAGAACTAATTCATTACCCTAATAAAGGATTTGCCTTCATTTTATGAGTAGTCATTTCTGTTCAAAGTACAAACTAAAAGCTATTTGACAACTAAGAACAAATACACCAACTTCACTGAAATGGTGCTATTCTTTAACTTTCACTTAAATTTTAAAAACTCTATACTTTTCTAAAACATCTACCTCTAAAGTAAGACAGTAATACAAAAGTGGAATTAAGATTCACAAAGGACTTTCAGAATAATAAAAGCCAACCAAGTTCTTACTTCAGTTCCCTAAGAAAGGGAAACACACTGGCCAAGGTCACAAGTGGCAAACTGAGAAGTTTCGCTCCCTGCCTTTATCACAAGGGAGCAAAGGCTTCCTTATCCCTTAGCTGCCCTAAAAAGAAAATTGCACCTGATATTTGCCTTCCAGGTTTTAAAAGATCACGAAAACTTTATTACTGAGTAGACATTAAACACAACAGAGGTTAAAGGAAGAGAATCTCCGTGGCAAGATCATATTACTGGCAAAGGTGAGTTTTAGAGGTCATGACAGACAAGACTATGAGCCACTATCACTGCCCCGGTAAAAAATAGGCAGTTTATGTGCGTGACCCGCCTGCTTTTTCAGCCTTCCAAGCTCCCATTTATACAGAGACCCTGGCATCTTTGTCCCCCAGGGGCCTCTGTATTAAAAGGACGATTCTCGAAGCAAAGTAGCCAAAAGACAGCTCACTCAGGAGCTGTCTTTTGGCTACTTTGCTTGTGGGCAGCACAAGGTGACTCCTTGTTCTCACCTTGTGGGCGTGCGGCAGCACAAGGTGACAACAAGGAGTCACCTTGTGCTGCCGCATGCACACAAGGGAAAGCAATACAAGACGAAGGAAAGAAAAATGCCCGCCCCGAGGGAAGACCTTTTATTTCACGATTAGGGCCCGGGCCGTCGGGCTCTCTGCCCTGCTGGGCCCGGGGCTGTGACAGCGACTCCAGCCCACTGCGGCGGGGTCCGGGCGGGCGGGGGAG
>VYZT01060983.1:120519-175483 GCA_013400735.1 Pomatostomus ruficeps
GCCGCGTCCCCGCCGCCCCGTTCACCTTGCCCTCACCTTGACGACCAACCGGGCCCGGCGGCGGACGACGCCCTGTCCCAGGGCCCGGGCAGCGGCCACGCTGCCGCCACCAAAGCCGGGGCCTCCCCGCCATCGCCATGGAAACGGGGCGTGGGGCCGCACCGGGGACACGCTGACCTACACGCGGAGGCGGGGACGGCCCGGCCCCAACGCTGCGGGCGGGCGGCCGCCCTCCCTGCCGCCCAGCGGGCAGTGTTCTTGTCCCCACCGCAGTCCCCGCCGGCCGTCCCGCCCGCTGCCTGCCCCGCCCGCCGCCGCTCACCCTCAGCCGAGCCGCCAGCACGCAGTACGGCGCCATTTTGTTCACTGACAAAGATGGAGTCGCGCCGCGATGGCGTCACGCGGCCCCTTTGACATCTCCGGCGCGCGGGCGGGGGCGTGGCCGCCAGGGTCCTGGCAGGGAGACACTCCGACAGAGAGAGGGTTCTCGGCTGCCACACGGGGCTCCTCTGGCCGGGAAAAGGTTGGAGACGGAGTGACTTTAGGGGACAGGATTTACCGTGGTATCCCCCAGCGTTTTTCCTCTGGGAGAAGGCGCTTTGGCAGGAGCAGCCCTCTCCCCGGCCAGGACCCGGGGGCGGTGCGGCGGTGAGCGCTCCGCGGGGCCGCAGCGACTGCGCTGGGCGGGTATCGCCTCGCAATGGCCAAGCACCACCCGGACCTCATCTTCTGCCGAAAGCAGGCGGGCGTCGGTGAGCCCCGGGGGATGGGGGGTGAGGATGGGGGGGTTTCCTCGCCCCTTTTCCCGCCGCGGGGCGAGCGGGAGGCGCGCGCGCGTGTAGGCCCGTTACCGGCCGTTGGGCGCGAGCGCGGCCGTTAGGCCCGGCGGAGGGGGGGGAGGAGGGGTGGCGCGCGCCACCCGTTGCGCCCTTCCTCTCCTCCCCCCCTCCCTCTCGCCTTCTTTTGTTTTCTTTTTATTTTCGTGTTGTTTCCCCGCCCCGCCATGCGTTGCGGATCCAGCAGCATTTGGGAGCATCTTTGTGGCTGCGAGATAAAAGTTATCTTCCGGGCTATCCCTGGAATACAGATAACGGGATTTATCCTTGTCGCCTCTGGGTCCGAATTTCGGTTGAGTTTCAAAGAACTCTTAAACAAGATTAGAAGTTGAGGTATCCCTTCCAGGTTTTTGTCACTCCTTGGAAAAGCAAATTGAACGAGTAGCTTTCTGCAAGATACGTAAACACAAAACATTCAGCTGCACTGTTCATAGGAAATCTCTTTTTAGAATACTCAGTGCTTCTAATCCTCTCTCTGTTGAAAAGTCATGTCCTGACAAATCCCTTCTCTGTCAGACTTCAGACAAATCGCTGTTTAGTCTTTGTGAATGTGGACATACAGTCTTTGAAACTCCATATTTATGGCATTTATCCAAGTTCCTAACATCAGCGTTGTGAGTGTCCTAGACAAATGACAAGACTTCTAAGATACATTTAACTATCTTCATGTTCTGAAGCGAAGAAAGTGTTTGGGCTGCTTTAAACAAACACTTGATTTTATTTTTTTTCTCCCACTAAAATCAGTGTAAAAACTGTGCCAAGACTCATGTACAGCATTTCTTTCAGTCAGACACATTGGCTGTGTTTGAAATGGAATAATGAATGTAGGTTTTTTTACTGCAGGTGGGTGTCATTGTACACTCACAGTGCATTTTTGGTCTTGGTAAATGTCTCCAGGATTATATATATTGTTTATCATGAATGTTTATATTTATGTTCAAACTGTTTCTGTAGTTTAACCTTTAATTTTTTTTAAGTACTGATCATTGCCAAAGATAATTATTTGACATTTAGGCTTGTATTTACTTAGATTTTTCTTCTGCCTCAAATAATTTTTTTCTTTTTTTTTTTTTCCCAGCAATTGGAAGACTTTGTGAAAAATGTAAGTCTGGTGTCCACATTTAGTTGTTTGAGAACGTAGTGTTGTGGTTAGAGCATACAGTTTGGTTTCAAAGGTTGGACTCTTATTTTTGCATTAACCACAAACTGGATGTCACTCTTTGAGATGGAAACAATTACCTTCATGTTGCAAGTGTACCTCAAGGAATACTTAGAAAGTTACAAGCTCAAACAGACTCTCACAAATGCAGTTCTAGAGTACCTAGATGCTGCCAGCATTTCCAGTGGCTGAGGCTACAGCCTCCGATCCTTGTAATCTGTAATACCAAAATATCTGTCTTATCATTTCAAAGCAGGGGAAAAAATGCATTTTTGGATTCTGGCTTCATCATACTGTGAGAAAGGTTCCCTTCGGTATCTAGGACAAGAAGAAATGGAGGGCAAATGTCTAGAGTTAGAGCAGAAAAAAACCCACAGAATCAAATGCTTAGCTGTGAAAGGGAAGAAAGAGTATGATCTGTTGTTAGATCATGTAGGGGAACAGAACAAACAAGGTGAGTAGTTTGTGACTCAAAAATAGTGTGAAAATAAGTAAAGTGGGAGAAGGACAGTCTGAAGCAAGAAGATCATTTTCAAAAGCACCTGACAGTGAAAGAGATTCCCATTGGTAGTAGCTGAGGGCTCTCATGCCAGAGATTTAAGAGCAGGTTAGGCAAGCTGTTTGTGGGAGTCAGGATTAGATACCCTGGGAACTGGAAATAGGATATGAAGCTTTTCATCCGTAGGTCAGTGTTTTGGTTAATGTCCAGCACAGCAGAAGCTGTCACTTGCATTTGATGGCTCCTTGCCTATATGATATGAGTACTTGAATTTCACTCAGTTCCTTGTGAGCGAGCAAGAGCAACTTTTGTGAAATGGCTGTTTATGCCAGTTTGCCCTTTCTTTGGCCTTCTCACAGATGAAGGATTAAAGGGACCACGAGTACAATCTCTTATCTCTTTGAGGATAGTAACTCCAGACTTTTGTTGATGTGGCACTGTGGGAGAAACTTACACTGCTGCTTCTGTGTAGGTAAGGACACTAGTCCTGTCAGTCTGGCTGGTTTTTTTGGGGTGTTTTTTTGCAAGTAAAAAAGTCAAGAAAAGTTGTAGAGCAAAAGTAATGGTACAATCTAAGCAAATCTTGGCTAATCACAAAGAAGTAACTTTGGGTTTCTTCTCTGACTGTGAATGTATGACAAAAAAAAAAAAAACCTCGAATATTGCAGGCCACAGCCCTTGTTCCTCTCAAGTCTGTGTGCAATACGAAATTGTGCCCTGCGCCTGCAAGGTACATTTCTGCAGTTCAGCTGTATTGTCTTTGAGTGTACAGGCAAGTTCTTTGACTAGGAAGCTTTTCCTCGGACCTGGGGGTGGCAGAAAGGACATTCTGTAACCAAAGGCTCTGCTGTGCTTGCAGGTGATGGCAAATGCGTGATCTGCGATTCGTACGTGCGGCCCTGCACCCTGGTGCGCATCTGTGACGAGTGTAACTACGGCTCCTACCAGGGCCGCTGCGTCATCTGCGGGGGGCCCGGGGTGTCCGATGCCTACTACTGCAAGGAGTGCACCATCCAGGAAAAAGATGTATGTTGTCATCCCAGCTACATAGTAGCCATGCTTATCTGTAAGGGGCTTGGAGCAGCTGACATTAGTGCTGGGACCTGGGACGCTTGGCACTGGTTTGCAATACCTCATACCTTTGTTCCCCTGCCGATAGGTCCCTGTGCTTGCAAAGCATTTTGAGGTGTTGTAACTCTTTTCATCCCTAAGAATCTCTGACTGTTTTGCACACTCACAGTTCATTTCCTCCACACGCTGCTTGTTACCACTTCAGGCTGTTATCTTACTACATCTCCAGCCTATGTTTCATTAGGGTCAGAGACATTACAGACACTGTGAGGCAGTGGCAAGAGCAGCTCCTCATCAGAAGTCCATTATGAGCCACTGATCAAGAGCACATATGGTACTGTAAAGCCTGTGAAACCAAAACCTTTGTTTTCCTTTGAATAACAACATAAAGTTGGTCCTTAGTGTCCAGTGGCTCCACTGGTAATTATGTTTCACAAGTTTGATGCTTCTTGCGTAATTTCAATGGGATACAATTTATATTTTCTTACTCTTTTCTGGAATGGTCTATATTGTAGATATCTCTCTTTCTGCTAATGATTTTTGGTATAATGGTCCCTTTTGTCTCTAGCTAGAGTTATAATATTTTTATAATATTGTGCTGAAAGATAGCCACTGCATGGGTGAAGTGAGGCAGCTGTTCACCCCTTGTAAGGCTTTTGTTAATAATCCAACACAATGAGCGCAGGACATGAAGAACTGCAACAAAGCATTACAAAGACCTTACAGAAGAACAAGAACATGATGCTTACAGTTCTGCTATCCCAGAATATAGGCATGGTAGCTGTGAGAGTGACTGTTAAAGGTTGTTTGGTGCTTTGTAAATGTCATTTCCTACACACCCTAATGACTGTGAAGAACGTGCTGAGAGAGTGGTTAAGAGTGATTTGCAGGAGTGTCCTCAGCTGAGTGAGTTGCTGGTTTAATTCTCTCCAGTGCCTATGTTTGCTCTAGAGGCCTGCAGCCAAATCCAGGACCAGGAGCAGGTCCTTATTTGAATTTAGTCATTACATCTAACAGGGCCATAATCTTTCTCTGTATCTAAATATGGGTATAAGTGCTGTGATGCTGTCCTACTTTATAAATGCTTTGAGAAACAGTAGTTTTGTTCACTTGCCTTTGAAATGAAGATGCCTGGCTTTATAAGTAAAATAGGCTTGGTTTTATTTTTATCAATTCATATGGATTCCCAACAGGTGTTTTTCATAACCTAAGATCACCTATATCTTATCATGTCTGGTTCAGGTGTGAAATAGCCAGCTGCTCTATCAGGCAGGACCATAGAAAACATAGAGCTAGAGGAGAATAACAGGTCTGGGGTGTTTTGACAGCTGGGTGAAGGCTGCTGTGAGTGAAGACATTTGCTCCATAGCAGAAAACTCAAATGTTACACATTATTGCGGATGTGAGGTTGCAAATCTGAAACAGCAGATTTGACATGATTTGTTGAAGGATTGAAAAGTGCTGGCACAAGCATAGGGAGCCCAGGAAAATTAAGTGTGCTGCTGCCTCTAACAATTACGGTATCTGGTGCTGATGTGAATAAGAAAAACAGATGGACAGAGCTCGGTATCTGAAACTTTAACAGTCCAAGGTTTCAGCCACAGCACTTCCATCATCCTCAAAGAAACAGTGGAAAAGATAGTGAAGCAAGAAAGCAAATAAAATGGAGGGCAGAGGTGGAATGCTATTGGGCACAAGGCAAAGGACCTGGTTACTCTTGGTTCATTTATTCTGGTGGAGGAAGGAATGAAGTATTTTTTCGGGCCACTTCAATCTGTGGGTAAGGGCCATAATCCCACCTTGTCACCCAGGACATCTGTGAGTTGCAAGAAATGATCTCTTCTTGGAGAAAGGAGCATGCTCATGAGCTGCATCCTTAGGAGGAGGTGGAAGAATGAACAGAGCCCTGCAATAAGGCTGTCAAGATTTGAACAGACTTCATGGATCGTGGGAGGCAAGGCTTGAAAGAGTCCTACTATTGAGGTTCAAAATAAAATAAAGAGACAGTAGCTAGAAATGGGTTGTGGCAGATGTAAAGGAGGGGGGGTGATGATTTCTGTTCCCCACCTCTCCTGTTATTCCTATCATGCAGATCCTCCCCACCAGATTGCATCTCTGGCACAGGAGCCAGGCAGCTTGGGTGCAGATTCTACAGCATCTGACATCTGCCCAGGGGCTTTCTAAATCTAATGCACTCAGGCTTGCACATCAGCCAAGGACATGTGTTCCTCTGCCTGCTGGGCTGCTCACAGCTGCTGTGGCCAGCCATAATGTCTTGCTCTAAAGAATTGTGCAGATGCTGTGGCCCACAGGCAAATGTTCCCAGGTATACCAAAAGGTGCATTTCTGATTTGGTTTTGCAACCACACCTCTCAGGAGGGTCTCCCCTACTCCTCTTGCTTTTCTTGTGGCTTTTTTCTCACCATTTACTGGAATTCAGGTACAATAACTTATCTGTGTAGCTGCTGTGAGTAGCTGACCATACAGCCTCTGCAGTAATCAATCCAGGATGCAGAAAATCTCAGATTCAGTTCTGCTGTCACAGCTGAGAGGGGTTCCTAAACACAAGAATGGTTTGGTGACATCTAGAGCAGCAAGATTCTTCTTGGCTAAGGCGGGGAAAGGTTATTCCTCTGGGCTCTATAAATCTTGCATATCCTAATTTAGAAAGAATTCAGTCTTGAGGCACTGAGCATCCTTTTCATTAAATGGTTGATGTTATATGAGCTGTTTTCCACTTCGGCCCAGAGGGAGAGCATATCCTACAGCAATGCTGAAAAGACATCCATCCTCTTCTCTGTTTCACTGTCTTACTGGTAACCATTACTGAAGAGCAGTTTGTCTGTACAGGTGTTTGAAATGTGTTGAGAATGGGGCAAGGAGTGTGGGAACTGAGAACCTACTAAAACTATGATGTTATTCTGTGTTTACCCATTTCCTAACTTATATTTTCTCTTCTTACAGAGAGATGGTTGCCCTAAGATCGTCAACCTGGGCAGTTCCAAGACAGATCTTTTCTATGAAAGGAAAAAGTATGGCTTCAAGAAGAGGTGATCCTATTCATACGTGGCTACCTCCTATTGGGTTGGCAAGAGGGTCTTGGAACATCTCTGGACTTTACTCTTACTGAAAACTTGTTGATTATTTTTTTCCTAAAGCAGTACAAATTCAGTAGTGTACTTGGGGTTGGAGGAATAACAGACTGAGTGGGGACTGAAACGTGATCAGAACCAATGATGAGAGAGGGCAAATGAAGATTACGGTCTCTTGCTGCTGCAAAAGCTCTGCTAGTAGTTGCCCCAGCTCTCTATACAAAGCAGAACGGGCAAGCACTTACACATAGAGGAGACCAGCTCAGTAAAAATGGCAAGTGCTGTTTCTAGTGTGGAGAAACACTTTGAGTTTGTTCTTACTGGGTCTCCTCTCAGTTGTTTTAAATTGCCCCGTCCATCAGCATTGAAGAACAGAGCACCAATCTGCTCCCCTCCTCCCTTCCTCCAGTATATTTCCATGCTGCCCTGTTTTGTAAGGAACCTGCTCATGGCTGATACCTTCCTAGGGAGAGCACAGCTGTTCCATGTTTTCTTTGACAGATTAATCCAAGGCCATTTCTTGTAACCATTTCTGTAGGATGCATACCAATAAAGCTTTTCCTTTTGGGTTTTTATTTTTTGTACAACAAGGATTTCTCTTTGGTTCATTCTGTGCCTAGCCTCTCTGGAGCTTTCTGGGGACAGGGAGGATTAGCCCAGCTAGCACTTCACAATGGGTTATCTGGTTTCTGACAGTGTCTGCTTGTGGCCACGTGACCTTGCCGTAAGGAGCTTCAGGGAAAGGCTATTGCTTTTGTCTGCATGTGATCCCAGCCACTGATCATTTTGTCCTGTAGCATGAGGATCGCTGAGCTTGTAACCCTTATCCTGGCTAATACGGCTGTGGATGTTGTTTCACCATGCAAACATCCAATCCCTTTCTAAAACCTACTAAGCTTTTTGACTCACTATCCTGTTCTTGTGAATAAGTTAAAGCCTTCCCTGCTGTAATGGGAAACCAACTATTGTGTTCTGGGCTATTGGCCGTGTGTGTGCTGGAAACCAGAGGCTGCTTGTTTGTCAAATACCAGTACAGGCTAAAAGCAGTCTGTTGGCTCAGCAAAGATCTGGGAACCGGCGCCTTTGTGCAGAGGCGGAACTGAGTTCCCCACGGGTGTGTACACTCCTCAGACAGTTAAATCAGGGGTCTGGCTCAGTGTGCCCTGTAGTCCTTCAAGCGCTTGTAGTCTGAGCAGAGCATGTGGTACACTAACACGGTTGTCTTTGTGTGGAGCCCCAAAACCTTTCTTGGTTTTGTGCCCCTTCCAGGATTTCAGCTATTCACCTGAGGCTAGTACCAATTCCTCTAACTTATTCTTTGGCTTAAATGCCTCTTCTACCTGCTCCAGCCATTTGGATAAAAGTGAGAAGCACACAAGTTATTCCCTCAAAAGCATTTTTTCCCTGCTGCAGCTGGCTTTAGTTGTCACTGGCCCTACAGCTACCTCAACTGCTCCTCCCTCTCCTGCCCTCAGCTATTAATTCTGTCAGGTTTCTCTTCCAAGCTTTTTACAGTTCTGAGAGTATCAGTATGTCTTCTTCCCTGCACCATGGTTCCCCTACACGGCTTCTGGTGGATGCCATTTACCAAGATGTTCAGAGCAATCTAGTTCATTGGTTACAGCAAACCTATTCTCCCAAAGCAGTTCTATAGGAATAAGCAACTGCCTCTGCAGGCTGGGAAGCCCATGTCAGACCTGTTACTGGCCACTGAAAATCCTGTATTTCTTTAAAAGCAGGCCATGACATGCAGATTTTTTGTACCTGGAACTTTATCACTTCAACCAGAATTTATCACTTACCCTCAGTCAGGCCACCCAAATTATCACACTAGGAATGCAGAGGGCTTGTACGTATTTTTTTCTTTCCCAGAAATTTGGAAGATGACAAAAATTTTTCAGTGAAGGTAGAGGGAAATGAAGTAAGGAATTATTTTTTGTCTCAGACCTATTACCCTCCCCAGTGAGCTTATTTTAGGGCACCCCTTCTTCCTAATCATTTAGCAGGATCAGCGAGGCAGGGCTTGCTGTAGAGGTACGAGTGTCCTCCTCCCCTCCCCCATCCCCAAAAAAGGCTGAGCATACTCACTTTCTTGGCACTCCCGATGCCCTTGTGCTGACTGCTGGATATATTGGTCTGTATTCTGAGAGTTAAGCTGCCATTTCTAGTTGTTCTGAGTCACTGGGCAGGTGGAAAGAGGGAGGGACAGGCTTTTTTCCCTTTGCCTTGTTTGCTCAGACAGCTCTGGGGAGCATGCCAAATGCTGCTGGTGCTCAGATCAGTTCAGTGCCACTGCCTTTCTGGTACTTTCAGAGCATGGATGGGACATTGCCCTGAAGCTGCTAATTCAGACAAGGGTAATTGACACATTTGTGTAGCCCAGAAAAATACAACTGTGCTTGCTTGGTAATGATTTCTGTGCACCAGTAGATGATACTAGGAAGGGCCTCTATAAAATTATAACGCAATATTTTTCACCTAAATAGATTTTAAAGTACTTGTCCAGGAGAAGGAGATTGCCTTGCGGTACTGGAGACAAGCACACGCTAAAAGGGTGATCTTCCCTGCAGGGGGGGAATGAGACAAAACATGTCCTGCTGCTGTGTGCAGGCCAAGCTTTGGAAGGGCTTCCTCAGTCCATGGAGTCTTATGCAGCCAGATCAGGGGCTCCCTGGCTGCCAGCTGCGAAGTACTTGGGTGGCAACAGCAGGGAAGGGTGGGAGAGACAGGGACAGCTTTGTCAACGTGGCAGCTGAACCCTCGTGGTGCTGTCTACAAATCCTAGTGCATGGAGCTAGATGTGTCTTCCTGCTGTTACTTTTCTAGGTAGTGTTATTTTCTTCTTTTTTTATTAAAATGTTGCGTAACAAGTAAAAAAAAATCCTTTCATTTCAAATATTTACATTGAAGGAGAGAACACGAGACCCCTTGGCCTATTAAGAAATTGGCCTCTGTTGCCAGTACTAACAAGGTATTGCTGTGTTCTGAAATGTAGGTGTTCCCTCTTACACGCCCCTTCACACCAACTGCCAGCTACAGCTGAGCTCAGCAAATAGCTCTGTGACATGCCTCCAGTCCCTTGAACCACCTAGACCTTGTTTTGACAAAGCCCTTGAGCTCCAAGCATTTCTTTTCTTTAAAAAAAGACAAAACAAAAAGAAAAGATAGGTGAAGGCCTGGAATCTGCCTGTGAGCTTTTCCCGTGGGAGCTGCATGGACAAAATCTCGCTTCTGAAACCTTATCTGCACAGGAGCTGTTATTTGCTCATTACAGACATCAGCTGGAGATGTTTGCCTCTTTCAACAGCAGGAAAGAATTTTTCATTTCCTTGGGGTTGTCATGTGAATTGAATGTACAGAGGATTCAGGGTATGGCGATATAAATTATGCCAAATTATAACCTGACTCCTGTTCCCTGGCATTAAATAACCCAACCAAACGAGCTCTGCCCCAGTGGCTTGGCAATTGCTCCCCTCCCCATGCACATGTGACACAGTAGCTTTGCTTTGACGTAATAGCCAAATGGCTGAGAATGCAGGAGCAGATACTGTGACAGAATTCCTCTGCCTGCATGTATACAAGGGCTACGCCATAATTAAAGGAGCATGGTCAAGGCACAGGTATTTCAAAGAGCCCTAATATGTGACACCCTCTTGGTAACACCTTATTAAAACAATAATAGAATTTTAGAAATGTAATTACCTTTTTTTACTTAATGATGCTAAAAATAGCTCAGTCCTTTTAACTTCCTGATCTCTGGCTGACAGCATAGTTTTGTTTCCAGCAAAGCAAGGAAATAATTGAAAAAAAAAAAAAAGGGTGTTCTTTTGTAACGAAATTCCTTTTAAAATAAGAGTGATGAAAATAAGGTTGTTCATTATAGCTCTCTTACATCTTTCCCTCCTCTTTCCCCTTCCCATGCAGAAAAAAAATCAACTTCAAAAGTTGTTGGTTTTTTTCTTTAATGAGTTGGTAAATGAGCAAGGTTGGCTCCTGTGGCTGGGAAGGAACATTAATAGATTTTTTAACACATGATGTTGACTGGCCTCAAAAGAAATGCTCTTCCATGGCAAAGGTAGTACCTGAGGTAAAGTGTTCCTGAATGAGGGAAGGCAAACCAAACCTAGAAGGAGGCCGAGGACTGTTGTGGAAATGGGGCAAGAGATGAACTTTGTATTTTTGCACTTGGGAGATGGTTGCCAGACCAGCTACCCCTGCTGCAACAGGAACTGTGGTAATGCTTGTGTCACACTCTGCTTGTGTCAGCACTGAGGAAGATGCAGGACACATGGCTGGGAGAGCCTGAAAACACCGTTCTTGGTGTCCCTTCCACTAGTTCGGAGTGTTACTTGGGTCAAAAACTGCTTTATGTGTGAACATCAAGCAGCCTTTCCAAGTGGTGTGTGTGCAAGGTGGTGTGACCTTGGACTGTAAAATACACGGCTTGGGGATGCCTGAAGGCATTTTCTTCATTTTCCTGGAACTAATAATGGGTCTGCTTTGAAATAAAGGGTGCGGATCTGTGTGTGTGCTGGGTGAGAGGGCCTTCAGCTTGCCATTGGGCGGTGCAGCCGCCATCGGCCCATGGCCCCGGGGATGGAGGGATGGCCGTCACCACGGTTGTCCTTCCCCGGGGCAGCCCGTAACCCCGAGCCCTGCCCGAACCCGCGAACGCCCCGCAGTGCGGGCCGGGAGCTCCCGGGACGGGGGAGGCCGCGGCCGCCTCGATAACTACATCTCCCGACAGCACTC
Source organism: Pomatostomus ruficeps (assembly GCA_013400735.1). Lineage (NCBI taxonomy): Eukaryota > Metazoa > Chordata > Aves > Passeriformes > Timaliidae > Pomatostomus > Pomatostomus ruficeps. The sequence goes on from VYZT01060983.1 coordinate 131,929, forward strand.
GCGCCGCGCCCAGTACCGCCCGCCGTGCACACCCCCTTCGGCTCACTGGCCGAGGCAGCGCTCCAATCCGAAGGCGCCGCCGGGCCCGGCCAGCCAATGGGAAGGCTGTTGCTAACACGCCGCAGTTATTTTTAGCACGGTGGGCGCTCGCGCACCTTGCGGGTCTCTCGTCTCCGCTGCGGGGGGGCCGGCCCTGCTCGGTTGGAGGCGGAGGCACACAGGAGTGTGGAGACAAAATAGTCCGGGAGGCGGGGAGCGCGTGCCGGCGGTGGGGTTTCCTTCCCCGTCTCGGGGCTGCGGGGGTGGCCGTGCTGCTGCTGCCCTCCCCGCGGTGGCACCAGCGCGCCCGGTTTGGCCTTGCCCCGTTGTTCCTCGGGGAGATGCGCTCGTATACGCCTGGGCTCCCCGCCCGTATCGGGGGCCGGGGTTCCCGAGGGGTTTGCGACGATGGAGGGAGCCGGGATTGCCCGTGGGCACGTCGTCGCCCCCAAGTATTCCGCTGTAGCGGGGCGGGGGGCTCCAGCACGGGGGTTTTGGCAGACGTGACTGGGGCCTGCGGGAAATTGTCCTTTCGGGAGTCCCGGGGTCGGACTTGCCACCGAGGTGGGGCTTGACAGTACCCGTGGTGTGCGGGGGCGGGGACCACGCCGGTCGGTCCCGTCCCTCCCTGCTCCGTTCTATTCCCCCTNGTCAATCCTCGCTAAGGCCGCGGCCCCCTCTTTCCTTCCCTTGCGCTCGGATCCGGGATACTCCCGGTGCCCAGGGAGGGCGGCAGAGGGAGCGCCACAGGCCGGCCCCACCCGCCCCCATCCATGCCGAGGCGCTGCGGCCGGCGACGGGAGGGGGAAGTAGTCCCGGCCCGCCCCCCGCGGCCGCATCACGCGGGGCGGGAGTGGATCCGTGCGCCGAGAGGTTGCTAAGGGTGAAAGTTTGCCGTGAGTTGGCTCACTCGGGGCCAGGGCGCGGGCGGCTCTGGGGACGCAGCAGTGGTATCCGCACGACAGCACTGGGCCCGCCCCGCGCCGCCGGGGACAAGGGAGGGAGGGGACGGACGAGACGGGGCAGAGCAGAGACCCGCCGGCAGCGCCCACGTCCCCCGCGACAGCCGCCAGCAGCCGCCGGCCCTGGAGCCGAGGACGAAGTAAGTGGGGCCGGGGTGGCTTCCCTCTTCCACACCCCTTCTCGATCCGGGCCCCCCCCAGCGCGTGTCCTCTCTGTGGGCTCGGACTGAGGGGCCCATCGTCCCCCTCCCTTCAGGGGCAGCGATTTGCCCGTCCGTGGAGACCCTGTGCGGCTGTGGCCCCCTGGGAGATTAATGAGACTTCCAGGGAGAAGAATGGAGGTGAAAGTCATTGGGTCAGGGACGATTCGCAGTGGCCCAGTTCACCATTTTGTTCCCTTCAGCCCAGTTTGAGGGGCGGAGGGGACAGGAGCGGGATGCGGCTCAGCCCCAGCCCTAGCATCCCCAAAAAAGGCAGGCTGGGCCCGAGGGCGGCGGCGGGCACCCTGGGCTGCCGGGGAAGGGGGATGTCGCCGGGGTGTTCCCGTTCGTGCACGACGAGCTCCGAGGGGTAGAAGGCCGGCGACAACAAAGGCGCTGTCGGGGCTGGGCTGGGCTGGCCCCCCCGCTTCCCCATCTCCCCCGGACACCCCGATCTGCAGTGCCCCGCTGGGTGTGCGGGGCCGGGAGCTCGCCCTCGTTGACATGTCCCCATCCATCCGACCGCTCTGTTGGGAACCTTGTTTGCGACCTCGCGTGCCCCACTGGGGCGAAGGGGACAGAAGGATACTGGGCTTGTGGCCTCCCGGGCTCCGTCCCGCAGCCGTGGGAGGGGGGGGCGTGTGTTAGCGGCTGCGGGGTGGGGACGCACCCGCCCATCCCGGCCGAGAGGGAGGGAGGGGAAGGGAAGGGGAGAAGGGGGGGGCTGCCCGGCGGTCCCGGGCCGCGGGGCGTGTTCCCGGCCGTGGGAAGGGCGGGTGGGCCCCAACGCGCATGTGCCCTGGAAAATTTTGTGCCCTGCCCCGCCTGGGGACACGCCGGGCCGGGCGCGGGGCGCGCCGGGAGCCGCAGTCCGGGGAGAAGTAGGTCGCGGGGCGGGGAGGGGATGCGAGGACTACAGCTCCCGGCGTGCCGGAGCCGGCCGGGCACCGGGGATGGCCGCGCTACCGGGGATGGAGAGGGCGACAGGGATCGTCCGCGCGGGGCCGTTCGTCTGGCGGGTGGGAGCCTCCCCGCCGCCCTTGGGGGGTGCTGGGAAGGGCGCTCCCGTTCCAGACGGGTGTGTCCGGCTGTGGGACCGCAGGCCGCCGTGGCAGCCGTCTCTTCAAGTCCCGAGGCGGCGGCCAGCCTGTTCCCGGGACCGGGCCTCCTTCGGGAGCTCGAAGGAGGATACCCGCAAGGTCACCCATCGTGTTGGTGTAGCCAGAAGGAGAGGGAATCGTTCCCTTGTTAGCTCTTCTCTGTTGCAAATGATAGTCTGGCCTCTCCCGTTCACCATATCGGTAAACGGGAAGTCTGAGGGGGCTCCTGCCTTTCCTCCGCAGAGCAGAGAAACAGCCCTTTGTTCCCTGCCAGCACCTTGATGTTCTGCCCATGGACACTAAGCCTTTACTTCGAAAATGCTGGCCTTTATGGAACACTGCTCAGAATACCTCTTACAACTGATATTCAGTAGTTTCTTCTCTCAGAGACATACTGCTTCTGCTGGTTTTTGGTGGGTTTTTGGGGTTTTTTTGAGGTTTTTTTTTTTTAATTATCACTTTTCAGTGGAGTAGAAAGAGATTGAGGGGATCCTACTGGAGCACATCTTGCCGTGTCAACGGCCTGAGGAGCCAGTGTCTTATTTTTGTGCCTTCGGCAGGTATCAGTTGTATGCCACTATCTTGGCAACTGTTAGTGGTTTTAGACTAATTAACTTACCTTTTTCATAAACAAGGTACAGAGTATTCTCTTTTTAGGAAAACAGGAGAAAAGAAAAAAGGAGATAATGATGTATAGTTGTATGTTCTTTCTGGTTTTTTGCAAAAACTCGATGAGGAACTGGGCTCCTCTATGTGTATGGAGACATTTGAAATTGCAGATAGAGTGTTAACAAATTTTGGCCACTGTTCCTTTCCTAGTCTGATTTCTTAATAGTTTTTGGATCGGGATTAGAATTTATCACAAGATTAAAAGGCTTACAAACTGGCTGTTCTCTTCCTGCTTAACTTGCTGGGATCTCAAGGTGTCCTCTCTTTTGAATATCTCAAAGCCAAATGAGTTAGAGACCTCCATGTAATCTTCCCTTGAGGTAGTGTAGTCTGTACAGGCTCTTGTTAACTTTTAGGTGTGCTCTTTTAGGGGTTTGCTTCATACTTTATTTCTGTGGAAAAGGCTGTCTCTTTGCCAAGACTTTTGCCTTCTGAAAATGGCTTCTCCTTACTGTTCTTGGAAAAACTGTGGTTCCTATTTTTCTGGTGTTCATCTGTTATTACTTGGACTTGGTCAGGTTGCAGTGCTGTACCAAAGTTTGTTACTTTACAGTAATTCCTTAAAGCAGGTTTTAAGGGCAAGGCTTCTTTTCCTCTCCCTTGTTCCTGTGTGTTTTTATGTTGCTGAGTCAAACCCAAAGGGGATTCCTTCCAAGAGTTCTCCTTGTTGGCAGATCTGAGGTGTGGGATCTGTTTCTGGTTACCATCCTCCTAAAGCTAAGCCTCTGTGAACTCGGAATAGTATAGAAGAAGCATAGAATCTGCATCCCTTTTTTGCAGTAAAGCTTCAAAATACTTGAGGGCTTCTTTAAAAATTATTCAATCCTTCCTGTCCACTAAACTAGACCAAGCAAACAAGTCTGGTCAGTTTTTTTCTTCCTCCTGACTTAGGCCAGCATGGATACCTGATTGTGCTGCTGGGTTTTTTCAGGGGAATGCTGACAATGTATGTTTGTACTCCATCCCCACCCCCAAATAATTGTCACACATCATAAACATTGGCTTGAGTGCTGCGCAAGAGCATCCCTAAAGCCCATTTTAGGAAAAAGGTTGAACACGGTGTATCTCTTTGAGCAAGGTGAGGGCAGCTGAAGACAGAGCAGCCTCTGACTAAGCTGCCAATTAAAAACTGGATATTCCTCTTTCCTTTGGAGAGGCGTGGAGGCTACTGGAAGTGTGCTTCCTCTTAAAATATCTGTGGGATTCATCTTCTTTGGATGACTGACAGAGTGTACTGCTGACATACCTGGTTGGGTTTGGGTTTTTTTTTGTACCCAGGCAAACATTGTTTGCAAATCTGTGTATAATGGGAGAGTTGAGTGTTGTGGTTTTGCATTGTACATTTGTGGGTTCACTCCATTTTGGACACTTCCTTATGAGGCAGAGAGAGAGGAGGGAGGATTACTTCAATCTTTGGCAAGCAATTTCAGTTTTTATTAAGTAGGTACCTGATCCTGGCAGAGGTCATCTTCCCCTTGTACAGAGGTAAGTGATGTGAATTGTAGTGGACAGGCTGTTGGCACGTGTGTATTTTGTGACCCTGTGCACGTTTCCTGTCCCACTCTCCCCCCAGGCAGAATTAAACTGAGATTTTATGCTTGTAGCTAGGCAGGGTCTCAACTGGGTACACTTAATAAGATATGTGCCTGCCAGTCAAGGGGATAGTAAACATGGGCTGGCAGCTGGTGCCTCAGCACCCTCCCTCGCTCTTTCTCGTCCCTTCTGCGCTTGTGCCAGCAGGACGTGGCACCCGGCACAACCACCCGGCCTCCCGGAGGAGAGGCTGGCCCTGCCGTCCTGAGCGCGAGCAGGTCTCTGCAAAAGCTGCTGAGTGAGTCATGAGACTGTTCGGGTGCTGCGCTTGTGCTCTGGAGAGGCTGGTGCAGGTGAGCTGTGCTGGAAGCAGCCGAGTGCCAGGGCAGGAGAGGTGTGTTAGATGTGCTGACAGAGCCCTGCCAGAGCAGACAGTGCCCTGCCGGGTTACAGCAGCAGCGCTTGGCAGCGAGGTGAGTGTGATGTACGTACTTGTGTGCAAGTAGTGGCTTACACCCTTATTTCTTCTGAAGGAGGAGCAGGGAGACTCCTCCCTACCAGCATCCCTGTGTTTTGAGGACCGGTAGATTCATGGTTACTCTCCTAGAGAGCATTACTTCTTGTTAGTATTTATGCAAACTGCTCATTTTGCTTTGTTCATGAAAATGCACATCTGTTTATCTCAACAGGTGGAGAGTTGTTGCCTTCTCTAGTCTTCATCCATCATTTTCTCTCTTTCCCTAGGTCTCTTTGGAGTCAAAACTTGTGTATGTTTCTCTTATTTTGTCACTTTTAATACACTGCCCTGACTTGCTTGCTGCGAAGAGAGTATGCATCTGGAGATCAAAGTTGCTCTTAACTTCATCATCTCCTACCTGTACAACAAGCTTCCTCGGAGGCGGGCAGACCTGTTTGGTGAGGAGCTAGAGCGCCTGCTGAAGAAGAAATATGAGGGTCACTGGTACCCAGAGAAACCTCTGAAGGGATCTGGCTATCGCTGTGTTCATATAGGGGAGACGGTGGATCCGGTGGTGGAGCTGGCGGCCAAGCGGAGCGGGCTGGCTGTAGAGGATGTGCGTGCCAATGTGCCAGAAGAGCTGAGTGTCTGGATTGATCCTTTTGAGGTTTCCTACCAGATCGGTGAGAAGGGCTCTGTTAAGGTTCTCTACCTAGATGACAGTGAGGGTTGCAGTGCCACAGAGCTGGACAAAGAAATCAAGAGCAGCTTCAACCCTGATGCCCAGGTATTTGTCCCTATCGGCAGCCAGGACAACTCGCTGTCCAACTCACCATCCCCGTCCTTTGGCCAGTCACCCAGCCCCACCTTCATCCCTCGCTCTGCGCAGCCCATCACTTTCACCACTGCCACCTTTGCTGCCACCAAGTTTGGCTCGACCAAGATGAAGAAGGGTGGAGGAGCTGGAGGCGGGGGCGGTGGAGCAGGGGCTGTGCAGCAGCCGAGAATGGTCAGGTCTCCCACCACCAACCTGCTGAAGCACAAAGGCCTCTCCCTGTCTATGCACTCTCTGAACTTCATCGGGAACGCTGGGAGCCAAGCCCCACAATCACAGCTCTCCCCCAATGCCAAGGAGTTCGTTTACAGTGGCAGCTCGCCGGGAGCCAGCAGTCTCTTCTTCGATGGTGTTGCCAGTGAGAGCCAGGCCAGCAGCATCCCGCCAACATCGCAGTTCAACGCCAGCACAGGTGGTACCTTCGATATGGCTCAGGTCTTCAGTGGCAGCACCAATAGCCTCTTTTTGGAGAAGTCTCCCTTCGTGGAAGGACTCAGCTACAACCTAAATGCCATGCAGTATCCTAGCCAGTCGTTCCAGCCCGTCGTCCTGGCCAACTGAACATGAAGGAGAGTATTTTGGGGTGGGGAGGGAGGGGGAAAACAAGAACAAAACAAACAAGAGGGAGAGAAAAGAAAAATAGAAATATACAGAAAATATTAAAACCTTACAAATATAGGTTCTTGGGGAAAGAGAGAGCTCAGTGTTGTTGCGCTGTGCTGGTAACGCTCCTGAAGCACTGAATTGTTTTTTAACTAAATACCTGTGCTTTTTTCCTACTCACTTTTTTACTCGTTAAAATGAGTCTTGGGCTTTTTTTTTGTTGGTGTTCCCCCTTCCCCCACCCCAGTCCAGGACTGGTGCAACTGTAGGTCACAATGCTCCTGATTCCCTGCACCACCCCCTGCCCCACGCTGGACACAGGATCCTTCCACCTGGTTGTAGGGATGTCATCTTCATACCACCGTGCTGGAGGAGGGACGAGAAGAGGATGAGTCAGTGTTGGTGAAGACACACACACTCTTGTTGCGTGCTAGCCAGAATGGGTGGGTGAGCTTGCCTTTTCGGTTACGGCTCTGCATGTAGACGGAGAGCATCTCCTGTGCCCACGAGCGCAGACCGTTGTGCTGTTGTGGCTCCAGCCCAAGCTGGCATCAGCTGTTCTGTCTGTGTGCTGAAAAGCACTAACTCTTCTCCTTGACCATCTCCCAGCATGTCACACTCAGGGCAGAGCGTTACTGTGAAATGGCTTCTTTCTGCTCCCTTCCTCATCAGCACTTCCGGCTGTGGCTACAGGAGGACAGTGCTTTGAGCTTAGTGGCCCTGGTTATTAGACCTTTCTGTACCTGAGCAGGAGGGCCTTTTTGTGCTCTCTCAGGGCTGCCTGGTCAGTCTGGGTGACAGCCCCTGTGGTGTAGAAACACCACCTGCCTTTCCCTGTGGCATGGGAGAGGTGGCACTGAACCAGCTGGACCCCACTTGGATCCTGCCCCCACTTTCCCAGATGTTCTCCCCAGCAGCAGGGGCCAGCATCCACTTAGGGTGGCCTCTGAGGTCAGAGTTCTCATTATCTGCTGTGAATTCATCTTCTTGTCTCAGAGAGGAAATTCCTTCCTTTTTTGTTAGCGAGGCAGCACAACTTTTGAGGAAGATAGAGTGGTGTTGTTGAAGCTGCTGTCTTGAGTGGTAGCATAAGGCTTTGTGCTTTCAGCCAGATACGCACCTGACTAAATCCCTTCTCTTGCCTTTCTGGAGAAGCATGAAGAGGTGGCTGACCTAGTGCAAAAAGGAAGCACCTATCATAAATTCTTCATTCCAGCCAGATCGCATCAGCACAGATAGCAATAAGCTTAGGGCAGAGCTGGGATGGGTGCTCCAAAGGCAAGTGGTCATCCCAGCTGGTGAATGTGTGGTGCCCCTTCAGAGCAGGGCTGGGGTCTAGGATTCTATGCAGCTTTCCCCAGGATGATGTGCTGCAGTCAGGCAGTCATGGCTTTTCAGCTTGGTCGCTTCTGTGTTGAGGAGTCCAAAACCCACCCTCACAGAAAGCTGAAGGAGGGTTGCTTCATGCCCAAGAAGGGTGGAGGCTTTTTAGGTGGGAAGGGAGGTCTCCTTGGAGGTTGCCGTGTGAGCATGGAAGTGTGCAAAGAGGAGAGAGATGGATATGATGAAACTCCAGTCTTTGAAGTTCTCAGTTGAAATGAAAAATAAGTTTTTTGCTGCCTCCCAAACTTGAAGTTTGGTTTTCTTTTAATGATGCTTCTTGGAGCACACTCTGAAATCCGCTCCTCCTGTACTTATGAAACCAATGTGCTCTTTCAAGAAATCTCTGTTTCAGGTGAGATGAGCTTGACCGTGTGCTTTTCCTGCTCCCTTCCCTGAGGTGGAGGCACTCCAGCCCTTTTGTAGTTGTGTTGCCAGTGAGCATTTGCAGAAGCTAATGGGCTGTCCCAGGGAGACTGCCTCTGTCCGGAGCTCTCCAGGGAGAGTTTCCAGCGCACGCTTCCCCTTGGTGGGTGATGGGCCACAGGGTCCTGACCTTGTGCCTAGCATGGGTTCCCAAGCAGGCTGCTTGCTATTGAGCTATGATCAATGCAGCAGGTGGGTGAGGAGAGCAGAGCCCAGCCAGTGTCCCCAAAGCTGGTGCCCACAGCCTCAGTCCTGCAGGTTTCCAGACCAGGACAAGTTGATGAGGAATGGCCCAGCTGTTGTGTTTCCCTTTTTTCTTTCTTTTGAATCCGCTACTTAAGGGATGCTACCACTGCCATGGAGTCCTTCTCCCCAGCATGGTGCTGCTGGGTGTCACCTCACATGCTGCACTGGACTCTGTGGGGTGCTCAGCCCCTGATGGCAGGACCTGGTCCAGTTGCCCCCCACTGTCCCTACATCTGGCAAAGCCACCTGTGAGCCACTGCCATAAGACAGCTGGCTCTCCTCCAGCACCGGGAAGGAGGGAAGAAGTGGGGATGTCCCCCGTCCACCTGCTTATGTATGTGAAGCTTTGATGCTGCTTTGCCCTGCCACATGTATTATACCTGCTTTAAAAATAGTGGTGTGAGTGGAAGGAGGAAAAGAAGAGGGACCAACCTCTTTGCATCTTAAAAGGAAAAAAGCGTGCTTCAGAAATGTTCCTCCAGCATCAGGCAGCAATGGAAACTAATGGCCGTTTCAGGTCTTTTCTAGTCTTGGATGTAGGCGTTCAGCTTCAATTTTATTTTTTAAAAACCTGCACTAATTTACCTGGTTTCTTAGGAAGAGAAGAGAGAATTTTTTTTTAACTTTTATTTTTTATGGGTTTATGTTCTTTTTGTTGATGTCTGTTTGTATTGAATAATTTGCTACATTTGTAAAATGTAAGAGGTATATATAATATATGTATATTTCTAACGTAAAAATATGTAATTTTTTTCTTTTCAAGATTTTTTCTTAAAAAGAGGAGAGAAAAAATATTTTTTCAGGAAAAAACTTTAAAAAAAAAAAAAAGTGGTGAAGATTCCTTTCTCCCCACTCAGCCTCCCTTTCCTCCCGCTCCTCTCCAAGGAGTGAATCGACAGTTGCCTTGTGGGAGAGGAGTGAAAGAGACAGAAGTCTGTATGTCTCTGAGTGGAGGGTTTCTGTGTGTGCTCTGCTTGGGGTTTTTGTGGAGAAGGGGACTACTGAGAGGGGGAACCAAGGGGTTGCTGTCTTTTTCTTTTTTTTTTTCCTTCTTTTTTTTTTTTTCTTTAGCGAAGGAGGAATACAATCAGAGTTTTGTATTCAGAATGTTGTGCAATATTTTGGAACAGGATATTGGTGTGTCTAGAGATTTAGTTAAAAACAAACAAAAAACCCACAAAAAGGTTGATCAAATCTGTACAGTTTCTATTGTTCCAGATTTTTTTAAGTTTGTATTAAAAGCATGATATAGTAACCGTTTGTCGTGTGATGTGTGCTCAGTGCGGAGAGAACACCTTGGATGTGCCTGGTTTTGGATAAGGAGGGATGTGGCTGCCTTTGAATGAACGGGTGCTCAATGTCAGCCTTGCAGGCAAGGTCTTGGTTTCATAGCATTAGGAATAGTTCAGTGATGCCCAGGATTGTGCAACAGGGCCAGGACAGCTGTCTCAGTGACCTCTCCTGCTGCCAAGAATAGGAGTACATAGGAAAAAGTGGTGATGTGCCTGGCCATCCCTGATCCTGCCATGATTCAGCTCCTTGGAGAGGGGGGGAAAGCTGGCTCTCCTACCTGGGGGAGAGGAGGGAGCAGGATGCCTTTGGTGCATGGTGCTTTAGGGGCCTTCAGTCCAACAGCAGAGTTCCTAAAATACCCAAATTCTGTGGCAGCTCGCTAGGACCGTCCCTATGAGGCCTGGTTAGGAGCCTTCTGGTGTCACTTCATGGGGTAGATGAAGCTCCCCTAGGCAGTGCTTCCTCCAGAGAGGTGCTGGTTTTGGGTTGATTTCATTCCCCTCTACACAAGCCAGTTTGTGTTTATCCTGGGGTGTCTGGGGTACTTGCTAAGCTAAGGGAGCATCAAGGTGCATGTGCAGGCTCTGTCCTCCCTGCTGTGAATGTTCATCCAAGGTGACTTCCCATAGTGGGATGGGCTTGAGGCTGGATACGAGAACATGCAGCAATGATGGTGGTCTGATTCGGTTTCTCTTTCTTTCTAAACTCTAACTGCTTGGTTTCAGTCAGAATTTCTGTTCAAGAGAGCAGCTCATTTTTAGCAAAAGGAGATGAGATGGCTGAGGAAGGTGCTGAAGTGCCTGTCATGCCCCATGTGTGCTGATGGCTGTGTGATGCAGCTTCCCCAGCCCCATAATGCACCTGCTGCCCCCTGCTCGAGGGGTGCCTCAAAGGTTCCCCATGCTGCCTCCGTAAAAAGCTGTTGGAGGGAGCTGCTCTGAATGTCCTTGAGGAAACCAAACAAGGAACTGGAGCTGACTCCCGCTAGTATCTTTACCCACGCCCCCTTAGCCCTCCTAGCCTAACTTTATCCCTGGAAGAGCTTGCTATGCCCTTGGTTTTGTGAGCCCCAGGAGCTGAGCTTCTGCTCATGCCTGCTGTACGCCGCGTGACTGTCACACTCCACTAGGCAACAAAACTATTTTTTCCCCTTTGTGTCTCAAACCCCTTGTAATCATTTATCTAAAGCATGCACAAATGGTTGCCCTTAGACATGTTTTTGGAAATGGAAAATCGAGGGCGACTATGTGCCTTCCTGATCCTTGCCCTGCATTTGCTTGGCTGTGACGCAGGGAGGCATGGAGCCTTTCCCTTTTTGGGCACAGGTAGGGCCTGGAGTTGGTTTACAGCTGATAGCTGCACAGCCTAGGCAGGGATTAGGGAAGAGGTTTAGTATAACCTTGTTCCTCTCAAAGTATTTATCACTGTGCTGTCTTAGGGAGCTGAACCCCACATAGTGCGGTGTGCAGGGACAGGCTCTGCCTTCCATCAGCCTTCAGCGGGGAGCTGCCAGAGCCCTGTGTTTGGCCAGTGCGGGGTAGTGCCTGGGTGTGGAAGTGTGCCGAATGTTTGGACAGTGACTGAGTCGGTCCCGGAGTAGCATGCTCCAGCAAGGCACAGCAACAAGATGGGACTTGTCTCCTGAAACCTCCAAAGTGAGGGGTGTGGGGGTGTTGTTTAGACACTCGTCATAGGGGACTCCGTTATTAAGAAGGAAACTCGCAATTTGAGTCACCGAGAAGGTGGGCTCCCATCTCAAAGGAGGAGACAACTCACGTAGAAAATGTAACACTTCAGCCTTGGGCTTCTCAGCCTGCGACAGCAGCAGCAGCAGTTTCTGACTCGAATCGGGCTGTTTGGGGAGTGGGAGGGGGCTGGTGCCCAAAGGAAAGCCTTATGCAACCATGAAAAGCCATTCTCTGGACTGTGTTTAAAATACAGGCCCAGCAAATTAGTTCAACTGGAGAGGAAATCCCCCTACCCCAGAGCCTCCTGGAGATTTAGGATTATTGGGATTGAATAACACATGGCATGGGCACTGCCAGGAGCGGGTGCCTCCCTGTGTCCCAGCACTTGCCGACATGCCAGGATCGAGAGGTGGAAAAACACCACTACTGGGGGGGCCAGGACCCGCTGAGTCCTTGGCATCCCTGAGGAGTTTTCCTGCCAATGCCACCTGCTCCATGCTCACATGGCTGCAGCCGCAGCACTGCCCATGGCCCCAGCGGGTGTGAGGAGTGAGGTTGACACCACAGTCGCAAAGGGACAGACATGTCTTTCCACCCCACATGTATCCTCCACTAGAGCACTGGCACCAGCCCAGCAGCAGGCTGTGGCCAAGGTTAGCTACCTCCAAAACCTTGTGCTTTTTCCTTTGGTTTCTGTGGCAGGGCTCCAATTCAAACACAGCCTGGAATATGTTCACCCCAGCCTCGCAGAGCTGTTCTTCCAGTGTCCCCCCACTGTTGCCTGTGTTGTCACCTCTAAAAACTTGATCTTTTTATAAAGCTGCTGAAGAATGAACCTTTCACCCTCCACCCCCAAGACACTCCAGTGAAGGATAAGCCCTGTCTGGCACACATGGTGCTTTTGAGTTGTACTGGTCAATGGAGGGCACATTTTGTGTGTGGCCATTGCCGTGGCAAAAGTGACTCCAGCATGGTACATGCATGTGTCAGGAAGGAATGTGTTCTTTTTTCTTCCCTAAGAAGCACTCAAAGGCACTGGAGTGAGGTAGGAAAAGAGGATCTCTGCGAAGAAGGATCAGGGTTAAATTTTGCCACTTTGCCTTGAGGAGGGGCAGGGAATGGTACAGGTGAAAACTGTAGAGGGAACTTACTCCTTCTTCACCAAATGCCAAGGCAAGAGTAGCCCCCATGTTACTTTGCAGTTGCTGAGACCTCATTGATGGGGGTGCATTTGTGCTTATTTTTGTTGGCCTCACACTGCTAGCATGGTGTGACTGTGAAGGAAGAGATCCTCAGGAGGGAGTGTGTCCCTCCCACTTGGCAGGGTGTTTCCACCAAGGACAAAGTTTTCCTTCAAGTGAATCAGCCAGGAACTGCTTGCAGAAGGTGCAGCTGGGGCTTTCATCAGAAAAATTAAGCCTGAAATGACCCACACAGGGTGATGCATAGGGAGGGCAATGGGCGATGTTGCTGCAGCAGGAAATGCTTCTTTCACGGGCCTCGGTTGCAGAGCTCAGCGAATTCACACAAGGGCCAAGTCCTGCTTCCCTCAGCAACAGGCGTTCTTGCATTTCTTGATCTTCCTGCAGTCGAGTTCAGTGTCAACACGTGCTGCTGCGGGCTCCCTCAGAGGCATGAGCCACATCACAGCATGCCTCGGGCGCCTTTCCAAAATCTACCGAGGTCATCCTCTGTCCCTGCCTGTGCCCAGCGTTGCTGTGGGGTGCCAAGCTGCAGCTGGGAGGACGCTCCAGGTATCCCACCACAACATCTGAAGTGGCAGCACTCGCGCAATGCGCTGGGCATGTGAGGGGCACACACAAAAACGGGGGGAACAGAAGAGACCTCATCTGCCAGAGGAGCACTGGGATTGGAATCCTTGTGGGGACAGACTGGCAGTACAGGGGAGAACACAGGGAAAAGAGCAGCAGTGGTGTCTGGAAGATCACAAACATGAGCCAAGGAAGGACTGAGGAGCAGAGGGAAGGAGGACAGCACCCCAGGGACATCCGAGGTGTTTACACACAGGTGCTGATATCACAGGGAGGCAAGGGAGGCTGGAACTCTCCTCTTCCCATCCCTGCCTGGTGAAATGCTGCATGTTCCCAGTGACCCAACACAGGCGGCAGCTGCGTAGGCCTCCTGCCTTGCGAGCACAGCCCAGCAGAGCCTCCCCACCTGGCTCCCTGCTCGTCGAACTCTCATACATGATCCTCCTCCCACTCTCTCTCTGGGCTGGTCCTGGCATGGTGTTTCCCCTCTGGGGACATGGCCAGATCTCACAGGGGGCCCTGAGTCACAGTGCTGTCATTGTCTCCAGCACGGACGTGGAGACGCCGAGGTTTGGGGAGGGGCCATGGCTTCACCACACTCACAGGGAGCATGAGTACCGGGCCGGCAACCATCGGTCTCTTCTGCTGCCTCACGCTGATCCTGCCAGCGCCGGGAGCTGCTCTGAATAGGAAAGGTGGGGATGCAAAGGGATGGGACGGAGACATGCTGGGGAAGGGCAGCTTATCCCTCGCAGCCACGCCACTGCCAGCTGACACTGAGGAAGGGAGAGGGCTTGACAAACCCAGATAAAACAGAATCTAACAAAACAAGACCAGAAAGAGCACAGGTGGGCTGTGATGCTCCGAAGGCGGAGCCAAAGGTGATCTGCACTGCTGAGGGGAGCAGTGTAAGCTATCACTGTTGGACAAGGCATTGGATGCTATAACCCACAGCCTAAGTGCCAACACAACAGCACAGGGAACCACAAATTGCTGATTTTTAGAAACATCAACAAAGAAAATTTCTTATGTTCTGGATAATAAATCACACCACACATCAAGTGTATAAAACCATGCTGGAGCGACATCACTTGGTTCTTCAAATGAGAAACTTGACCATTGAGAATAACCAGTCAAAGCCAGCTAAGAAGGATTATTTTATTTTGATAAGGCTTTATTCTTAATCTTTGCTTTATTGTCTTCTCCAAAAGTACAGTGCCCTTTGAAAAATCCTATCTTCCTTCATGGAGATACTTGTTATGGAAATTTTTTGACCAGTCACTGAACTTAAGTAGAAACCTTCCCAAAGTCAATGGTTACAGAGGTGAGAGTGGGGACTACAACAGCCCCATTGCAAGCAGAGAATAATACAGCATGTAACCAGCAGGTACTCCATCAGTCATACGAGGCCAGTATTTATTGCAGGAGAAAGCCACTGACCACATCTTCTTGTGAACACATAGACAACATCACAGCTGAAAAGATTTTGCTACTTTATATTTCTAAAGAAACAATCCAGGCTTCAGAGTGTGCACCTTAAAATGCTAGGAAAGGGCCCGAGTCCATCCAAACTTGACTCCAGTGTTTTATATTGTGGGGTGCCTTAGACTGAACTGTTGACTCCTCTGAGTTCGTAGAGTAACTGCTAAGACCTGTGAGTTTTCCAGCAGCACTGGACTGATCTCTGCCTGTGCTGGAGCTTTCCTGGAAAGTGGAATGAACTGGTTGAATGAGGTCATCTGAGGGCCACAATAGCAATCTTCAAAGCATAACTAGGAAGTGGAGGTCTATGTTAGTAACTGTGTGCTGACCCTTGCCTTGCCTGGCCAGTAGAGCGTCATAGTCCAGAACTGGTTGGAGCTGGATATCTTCGTTTAACATACATAGAGTGTGCTGCAAAGTTGCACAAGTATCTTCTCCAGAGCTGCTCTGCTCTCATAGGGCTGCAAGAGCAAGTGGGGGTGGCCCCATGAGGAAGCCACAAAAGTTAAACCACAGCACTACACCAGAGAAGACCGTGTTGCCTCAGTGGTGTGACAAAGCTTCCCACAAAGGCAGGAGGTGCCTTTTGGCTCCCACGGCCTGGGAGGTAAAAGGGCGAAATGAAGGGGTGTCGCTGTGTTTGCCTAGTTGACAAAAATCCAATGATTTTATCCAGTGACGCTTGTTAACCTTGACAGAATTGGGTACAAGGAGCTATCTCTGACCTCAAAAAACCCCCAACAAACCCTTCCCAAGTATTTTTCTGTGATACAACTCTGTTGAGGAAGGGACAATTAGCAAGGGGCCCCCCATTTATTTCACTGTCTTTAATGTTATCCTCTCTCCCTGCAAGGTCTGCAGACAGAAAGGGGTCTCTGCTGCAGCCTGTGCTGCTTGCCTGCCAGACAAATGCAAAGAGAGCTTTTCCTCTGCTCCCGTGCCTGGTGAGGCCACTCTCTTCACCTGGAAATACTAGTGGGGGAAGTGGTAATTGCTGCTCCTAGAGGGAGCCACGTTTCCTCCTAGAGGTAATTGTCACTTGGCAGGATCTTACTCATCTTGGTGGTGACAGGGGCTGGTTTTCTACACTCTTCCAGCAAAGCAGGCTGCAGGGCCATGGCTCTTCACCTCTCAAACACTTAAAATCCTCTTACCCAAGGGTGTAGCTGTCTTCACTCCTGTCTGGAGCCTGCCCTGCCAAAGTGTTCACTCATGCTGGGTGAATGCTGGCCTCTTCACACCTTGCCAAGCAAAGCAGGTCTGACCCTGGGGAGTTAAACACTCAAACTGGCCCACAGATGAGTTTGTCTGCTCTGCTTTGCGGATCTGTTCACCAGGAGGAGTAGAAAGGAAGGTGAACAGATGCAACTGCACCTCTCTATCTTCCTTGTTCCAAGGGATTATTTTCCCTAAACACTGTGGCCTGATCCTAGGAGCAAACAGTAACCAACAGTAGGGTCCAAGAGAAAGTTCTGCCATCAGCGAACAGCCCTATCTCTCCTTTTGTCTCCTGCTGTAACTATCCCCTTTGTGCCATTCACCTGTAAGCAGCTGATTCCCTTTTTCCCCCCTACACAGCTTTTCCCGGTCTTCCCCACTTCACACACATGCCTTGCCTGTCTGTCAACAGCTGCCCTCCGTGCAGTGAAACAGCATTTCCGAAAATGTCGGCCCCAGCAGGTAGCTGCAGGAGTTGGTCGCTGCATTGCACAGTGGGAGCACTGGCTGCACGCTGGCCCATCTTGGAGCAGTTGGCTTGGCTGGCAGCGCACCCCTGCTCTGCTACCACTGCTGCAATAGCCCAATTAGTAGCTCAGGTGTTGCCATAGTCTTTGGCTGTGGCCCAAGAGCTAATGATTGAGCAGGTGGCAGATGTGAGGATTGCAGAAGCATGGCTGGAGATGAGGGGAGCACATTTGGAGCAGCTTGTTGAGACCAGTCTTTGCTGACCAGCTGGGATGATGGGTTTTGCAAGGTGTATTCTCGCTTTGTGGAAGTCTCCAAAACAACCTTCAACCTCTGAAGGATGCTGCAGCTGCATTTGGCTCTGCCACTCCTCCCAGGATGTCCAGAATTATCTCTGGATTACAGCAGTGACCATAGCCATGGCCAGCAGTTTACAGCAGGAGGAAAACTCATTAAACCCCAAAGGTGTTTAATCAGAAGCAAAGTGGCAACAGGGCATTTACATGTCACCCACATTGATGCAACTTGATGATAGAGGGGAATAAATGTCATTGTCTGATGAAAGCAGCTCTGTCTTACCAAATTCCTGCACTGTGTGTCTACCAGAAACAACCTGAGGCACTTGGGAATTACTGATCCCAAAGCAAAGCTATAGAAGGAGGGAGGAGAGGCTGAAGAGTGGTGATGGAAACTGTCTAGAAGTGTACAGGCGGTGCAGTGAAGAACGTGCAACCTGACACGCAGCAAGAGCTTGAAGGAGCTTTCTCCAAGCAGGTTGAAGAACTGGTTAAAAAGAGGCTTAGAGCTATGACCAAAGAAGCTGTTGATGCAGTTTGACTCCTGCTGTGCTTACAGAAGCAGGAGTTTGTACCTTCTTTGTAGGCAAACAGGATTATGTCAAACTACCTAACGCCATCATTCTGTTCGCTTACTAATGGAAACCTTGAGTATGGGCTAATTGCTTGAGCCAAGAAGGGAGGCAGGTTTTTATGATCACCATGCTGTGCTACCTACAAGTACAAACAGCTCCTTTCAGTGCTCTGCAAAAAGCAGGAGTATAGATCCAGCTCAGCTTGCTTATGTTTGTGGAGGAGTCAGGATACGTGGACCCTTTGAATCTTTTCCATCCCAAGCGCCTGTCCTTGCCGTCCTTCCCCAGGGCCTGTTTCCACTTCTGCTGCACTCAGTATCAGAGCTGACTTCTGTGGGAGCATTACAGCCCTTGGGTGTCAGTCCCTCAGTGGGCTGCAAAGAAAAGGAGTGAAAAAGTCTGCTCTTGGGTCTGTGTCCATTATATTGATGCTTTTTCCCCCCCAATGGCTCCAAAAACACCTTCAAGACCATCCACTACTGCTGAAACACAGCCCCATCTTGAAAAGAGTTGTGTGACAGTGGGTGTCAGGGCAGCCATTTTGTACTAATAACAATAATTTTGTACTAATACCATGTCATGGTAGGGAAGACAGAAATGACTAATTAAAATGTTGCGGAGATAGTCAAGTCATGAGAGCATTACTCAAGTGCAATTTAGCTGGGAAGCTGCAATTCACAGCTCTGCTATTACAAAAATACCACAGGGCTTAATTGGACACATTGTTGTCAAGGTATCGGGTTAGCATCCTGCCTGAACGCAGCTTCAGGCTACCCACCCTCCAGCCTGGGCATCTGGTCAGACCCATCCACTGCTGGCTCCCAAGTGGCTGGTGCCAATTCCAGCAACAGTAGTTTTTTCTGGCCTAATACCAGGCAGGCCTAAGGTGTCTCAGCTTGTAAACAGACTCATAGTTCAGTATGACACGCTTCAGATTAGGGTAACAATGTCATCAGTGGGAAGAATCCCAAAACCCTACTGTTCCTCAGGTAGATACTTCTTGATGACTTACATAATTTTGCAACTGTTGGTCTCTTTCATGATCCATCTCCACATCCTCTAATAAAGAAGATGATGAAGAAACCACTTCGTAGTGAGGGGAGGAACCTGAGAGAGGAGCTTAGTTCTTGTTACCTGGCTGTCAGAGTGGACTCTACATTGCTCCTAAGTCTGTCCCATCTCTGCAGTGAAGGTCCCAAGACATGCAGGGGCCTGTGGCAATTGGACTTCAAGCAGCAAAAAGAAGACAGGCAAGAAACATCAGCCTCTCTGGGCCTGATGTAGATTAGTGAGAGAGCTGGTGCCTGAAGCAACTGTTGTAGCAGCTACAGTTCCTCCCCTCTGTCTCAGTCCTTACTTTTTTACAGCTGTAGCAACAACTAGCAGAGGTCTGGTGTAGTGGAGCTGTGTAGGAGGAGGACTCAGCTGAGAGGTGTGAGCTGCAGATGGACTTAGAGCCCACAGTCTCGGGTAGAAATGGAGTTTGGGGCTCTAATATTGTTTGTAGGAGTTGGAGGACTCTTTTATTGACAGCTCCAACTCCATTTTGTCTAGTGGCCACCACTGACTGGTAAATGAACGGGGAGAGAGATGAGGCAGAGAAGGACAAGAGAGAGGACAGGGCAAAAGAAATCTGAAGACCAAAGTCTAGCCAAGCAATGGAGATGGAGGGAGGGGAAGGCGAGGGGTAACACAGAGAGAGATGGAAGAGAAAGCACCTAGACAGAAGATTTTCCAACAGGCCAGAGAAGGGAGCCAGGAAGGAGCTGAGTGTGAAGAGGACAACAGCTTCCATACTTGGCACATTTCTCTCCTGCTATTGCTGTCTTGGAAAAGATGAGCCCAGCTTTTCCTGAAAATGCTTAATGAGCAATTACCACAAATACCTTCCCTGATACATTCTGAGACCCTGTGAATCTAAATGACATATGTTACAGGAGAGAAAAAGTGATCTTGCATGGGCTCAATGAGGCAACTCACCCCTATGAAAAGACCCTCCCTGAAAGACTAATGTGGGTCCAGGCCTGCACAAGAGGCAGCAGAAGTAGCCAGGCTTTGGGGAAGGGCTGTTTTGGTCCTGAGGGGCCTGGTCCAAAGGAAGAGAAAGTTGCGGACACAACCTGGCAGCTCAGTGCCCTGCAGCCAGTGAGAACAGCTCAGAGCTTTTCCTGCCCCAGACTGGGAGATCACAGGTGCAGCCTCTGCTCTGGGCCAGAGAAGATCACTTTTGTGAGGAAACACAGGCAAAATCTTCTGTCTAGCTGGTCTGCACATGGTCCCCCTGCAAAACTCTCCTCTGCTCTCTCAGCTCCTCATGCTGACTGCCAACACAGATGTCACGCTCACCAGAGATACCTCCTTTTTCATACACTAGAAATACCCAGTCTTGCCTCAGCTTGGCCAGCAGCAGCTCCTCAAACCTCCTGCCAAGGCTGTCATTTACCACCTCTCCTCAGTGGGGCACGATGGCGAGGCGAGGCCTAAGCACGGTGTGTGCCCAGGATCTCAGTTGGTGCCAGTGGGATGCAGGGGGAGAACAAGCTTCCCTGAGCCTGGACTCATTCATAGGCCAGCAGCCTTGCAACGAATCCAGCTGAATGATGCAGAGCCAGGGAGGACATACAGTGGGACTTACTCACTGCTCTGGGATGCCAGTCCTAATGGAAAACAGCAGGGAGTAGTTAGAATATGCCATAAATATTTACTGGCTAAGGCATCCATTTCCCCAACAGTTGTTAGAAGTCCTTAGATGCCTGAAATTTCAGGATTGGACTCCAGCTTCTGCTCCAGCATCAGGAGCACCATCCAGCACCATCCTGGTGAGTCCAGGTCATACCTCCTGTGCAGCAGGTGACTGCATGGCTGCCAAACCAGCCCCAGACCTGCTGAGCCCCCAGGCAGCACAGTCACCTCCTGTGAAGCACAGTTGGTTTGTGGATGCAGAAATAGCCCGGTGTGGTTTGAGACTGGAATGAGCCGCACTGTTCTCCCCACTGACAGGGGCCTGCTGAGAAATGCCAAGGTTTCCCTTTGCTCTGGGAGAAGCTAACTAGGTCTCAGCCTTTCTTTCAGTGGTCGGCCCTCTGCACAAAAACTCTGGGGTCCAGCTGCGCGTTCCCTCTCAGCCTGCGCAGCACAGGCACGTGGCTGGTGCTTAGGAGACACACTTTAAATAACCACACCACAGTGACTCATGCCTTACCCAAGGCAGTCTGGCTGCTGGCATATAAAGCATGAAAGCCGGTGATCTTTGGAAGAAGAGAGGATCCTACAGTGAGCAGACATATGGCTCAGTTCCTGGCCAGAAGGTGGGAGGGGTGGAAGCGTTTCTAAATGAGATAGGTTGGGAGGCTGAGGCTCGCAGGTGCAGAGCAGTGGCCTCCCCACTGCTGCCCAGCTCTGTCCTCCTGAGCTGCTGCCACATGCACAGTCCCTTGTCTCTGGAATTACCCGAGTTAGCAGATTTCCAAGCTGAGGAGGCTTGGGGAGGTAGAGAAAAAGCATGTGGGAGCAGCACCTGAGTCCAGTGTGGCTGACATGGGGGGATGTGGAACAGTCTTTTGCCTTTTGCAATGTTTGTCCTCTAGCACCGAGGTGGTAGAAAAGAATAGGCAGTTCTGGTGGTTCTGGTGGACCTTCATCTTTCCCTCCAACACTTCAGTCACCCTCCATCTCTCCAGCCCCCACCAGTCCCACCCTGCCTCCCTCTCAAAACTCTCCCCCATCCACTCAGTCCCTTTCTCACACCAGCTTCCCTCAGCACTGTCCCTTCCTGCATCACCTGTCCCTCTCCTCCTCCCCCAGACCCATTCTCCCACACCTCCTGCGCTTTCTTTCCCAGCTGCCCTCCCTGGAAGGCCACCCTACAATCCCTGTTCTCTTCCTCTCAGTGCCATCTCTGCACCCTTCCCTCCTTGTTTGCTGCCTGGGTCCATGTCTTCCCTTCTGGCAAACAGTAACCCCTCAGGACCTACTGTGGTGTTTCCCATAGACCTCCTCACAGCTTCCTACCCCTTCCCACAGCTGTTTGTTCCAGAAGCACCACAGTGGCTCGGCAGGCTGGACCAGTTTTCTGCCAGCAACCCATACTGAGGCCAGCCTTCACCTTGGGGTTGCATCCCGCTCTCCCTTGCCTCCTCTCCAGGCTGTGGCTGTGGCTGGGTTGCCCTTGACAGCCACACGAGCTGCCTTCCCCAACCCACAGGCTGTTTTCAGGGCCTGGACACCCTGGAGCTGCTCATCGGCTTTGGCAGGGTAGCATAATTGTCATGTCCCTGCCTGTTCCCAGTCTGATGCATGTTCCCGGCCCGAAGCGATGCCCGCGTGTCTCCCATTATGTAAGGCGTAATGTGTACGGGAGCTGGGAGGCCTCGGGCTGGCTTGTGTGCCATGAATGACAGCTGCAAAAATGAGAAGGGAACTATTTTTAAACCCTCCCCCACCCTCCTTCTCCAGCTCTTTTTCCCACAGCCCCAGCCAGGCTGTGTGGATGTCCAGCCCATGGGGGCAACTGGTCCTGCTGGGTTCTGCTGAACAGGCCCTGAGCAATGCTTTGTACTGCCACAGAGGGACATGAAGCACCTTGGCACAGGGCAGGTGGTACCCAGAGGACATGTCCTCTTCCAGCCCTCCTTGGCCATCAACAGTCCCCTGACATCCTCTCCTTCACGTCTCATAGCCCTGCTTGTCGGCAGGACCAGCAGTGTTCCTTTCTTTCCCCCAGCCTCTCTCTGTAACTTTAGAAAGGTCATTCCCTCCTGCCTGAGCCACAGGGTTATCACAATTCCTTGGAGAAGAGCAGAAGGGATCCTGAGGGGGAAAAACCTACCTTCTACTGTGGAAACATGATACTCCAGCACCACCCTGTCCCTTAGACTGAGGGCAAGAGACAGATGGTCTGGAGTAGGGGCCTGCATAATTGTCCCATCTCCCACTGAGTGCTGCTGGCACAGGGACCAGCAGGGAAGAGGCAAGGTGGATGAGAAGCTGTCTAAGAAAGGGGCTCTGTCAGTCACAGGGAGAGTTGTCAAAACCAGCAGAGTTTTGCCCCAGAATGCTGTAAACCTTCAAGCCGGAGCATTAGAAGAAGACATGCAGGGGGTGGACACTGCCCATGTGCAGCCAACTTGGCTCTGAATAAAGACACTCTGTTCAAAGATTTGCCCACCAAAGAATAGTCTGGAGAGACCAGTGAGTGTGAGGTACCTCTTCACCTGGCATTGCACATGCTGCTTTAGAGGCCCCTCCTCAGGAAAGATGGAGTTGACCTGTAGCAGGTACAGAGCAGGCTTGTGAGTGGCCATTTTGAGTGTAGAGTTTGTTTAATCTAAACCAGGAGAGTTTCAAAGGGGACAGCATCCATGCATCAAAAAGAGATGCTAGGGCAAGAATCTAATTTGTTCTCCTAAAAGCTCATCTGGATCATAAATACATTTAGACTTAAAATTAGAAAGAAGTTCCTAGCCAGCCACAGTATAAACTTCTGTGACAGCCTGTCAGGCTGGAAGGTGGGCAGAAGAAGCCTAATTTGGTAAGAGATTCAGCAGGCTGGTAGTCACTGCATGGCAGGAGAGGAGGGAGGCCAGAATGAGCCATACACACATCTGAAATGAAGCCTGCAATCACGTCCCCAAACTGGTCCCCAGAGGGATTGGTACAGAGCTGAAACCGCAGTGTGTTGCATCCTTCATAGGTTGGTTACATGTCATTAATGTTGTGCTTCAGGGTCCTCACAGATCTTTGAAGAGACAAGAAAGAGGTCACCTCTTTTCCTTCAGTGTTTTTAGGAAATTAATTTCCTTCATCTCTGTAACCTTACTGGCCACAGTAGCCACAGGGCTGGGATGAGGCAGGGAGGAGAACAGGGTTACTCCTGCTGCTCTTTGTCGTGCTTTGGGTGTGCTGGTTTGCCTTGCTCACAGGCTCAGGACAAAGCCAGCTCTAGGGCTAGGGAAGCATTTCCCTCGGACTTGGTGTGCTGAGACAACCTGGGGAGCTGGAGGTGTTGTTCACCATGGCAGGCAGTGCCCTTCTGGGACTCCCTGGCTGCATTTTCCCTGTTGCAGGAGCTCAGGGGACACTAGAGACACTTTTGCTCTCTCCCACTCACTCCTGCTGCTGCTCGCATCCTTAGGTTTCTGTGGACCTTGGCGACGGGAAGGGAGAGGGTGCCTTTAGGCCGAGGCAGTCACGACTTTCCCTGGATGGTCCCCAAGTGTCTTGACTCGGGTAGGCCGAAAAGAGTCCAAAGTCTCAGCCCGATGTTGCAGCGCAGCACGGAGCCCACACTGTCACGACAGGACCCTCAGCCTTGCTATTTTTGCCCGCCCTTTGTCCCCGTCAGTGCTGGGGCTGCAGGGCACAGCTGCCCTGACGCGGGAGCCTCGGTGAGGGCTGCGGGGATCAGCTCGGAGGACTGCGCAGAGCTGTCGGCGCCCGGCAGGTGCCGTAGCAGGAGGCTGAGGCTGTCCTTGCCCCGCTGAGCTCAAGCCGAAGGGCCGGGACTCCGCGGCTGCCGCCGGGCCCTGGGGCGGGCCNGTGCCTGCGCTCCACCATGGGATGGGCCCTGCGGCAGGACTGCCGTCTTAAGGCTTGATGAAGCCAGCCTTTCCTTCAGGATAAAGATTTGGAACGGCAGCTTATCCCGAGCTGCAAGCGGCGTGCAGGAGCAGGACACCACGGCTTGATGGACTGAGGCAGTATGCGAACTTAGGGGAAGGTGAGATTACTTCTCCTCCTATTATGTATTTGACATTTTACACCCTGTAAAGCCTTAGGAGCAAATAAACAATCAGCAGGATAAAATGAGTGCAGCAGCAGACAAGGAAGGCTGAAGCAGCAGCTGCTTGGGAGCCACCCGCGCCCTTCTCAGGCACAGGCGGGTTGAGCAGCACCGCGGCACAAGGTACAGCCGCAGCACAAAGCCGGCGGCAGGGCCGTGCCCTACTGCCGCCTCACTGCCACCGTGGAACACACACCTGGGTCTGGCCCAAAGCCTTGCTGCTCCAGCCTTCCGCCGGGGTGGGGTGCTGAGCCTGCTCTTGCAAGCTGGAAGCATATTTCGGGAATAAAGCATACAAGAGCCAGTTTTGATCATAAAAACTGATCAGGCATAGAAGGATATGGTACATGAACTCACCTCTTGCAACATCTGGAATACTGCCAGCAACTTTCCACTCTTCCTCCCAAGCCAGCCTCTTCCACCTCTTCTCCTTTCCTTATGGGAGGAAGGCTGATCCCAATATTACTCTTTTGCAATTATTTCCCAGGAACACCCCACCCACCTAACCACAAGTCTATCAGAGCTATACCATCAGCTTCTGGCTTTGCTCCGTCATTGTCAGTTTGCTCCCCATTTCCTCAGAAACATTTTCTCAATGGCCATGTCCAGCCAACAACTACAGCCAAGAGCAAGCAAAAACCCAGAGGCGCTTGGCAGATGCAGCTCTTGCACATTTCTCAACCACAGCATTCTGTTACCACTGCAGAGTGCTAGAGACCCAACTGGAGACAGATCGTTTTTACTTTTTTGTGGATCTGGTGTAGCCAGCAGGAGCAAAAATGAGTACCAATGTATCTGAAGTTCCAAGATCAGCAGATCTCCCCAACACACAAGAGGAAGGAGGCAAAGTAAACAGTTGCCATTTTTCGGATCACTAACAGCCACAACATTTCCCAAAGGGAACTAGTAATATAATGTTCAGAGTTAGATTTATAAACTCACTCCCCATCCACCCAAGAGAACATTCAAGCTCCCTGAAAAGAAGGCAGTGTAACAAACATTGCTGCTGCTGCTGCCAGCTGACATCCCAGCAGGGAAAAAATGCCAAATATCCTCCACTCTGTTAAGGCCATTTAACAACCAGAAGGATACATCCAGCACAGTCTTGCATTCACTCAGTTTCTAGGGCAAATCCTTGGCTTGGCCATGTCAAGTCCTTGGCTTTTGGTATGTGGTAGAGGCCAGGCCCCTCCCACTAAAGAGGAAAGTTTTTTGCTTTCATAAACAAGTTACCTGGGTCAGTAATCCTACCATGGCTCTGGAAGACAGCCAGAGATAAACAACTCACTGACATTTCGTTTGTTCCTTGCTACCACCCTCCATCACTAATCATACCAGATACCTTTTACAAAAGCAAAGATTCAACAAAGATCCTTACTGCACTTTATCTAGAGATTAAATTGAAGCACCAGTGACCTTGTCTACCTTGAAAGCATGTGTCAAATGCAGTGAATGTATAGAAGACACACATTTCTTAGCAGGTTGATCTTCAATTACCAGCTTTTGGAAAACAAAAACCAAAAAATCCCAACCACCAACAAAAAAAACAACCAACCAACCAAAACCCTCAACAAACCAACCAACCAACCAACAACCTGAGGTTTAGTTAAGAAAAAAAAGAATGGAAAGGTACAGAGAAAGCTGTCCTCACGGACAAAACTTATTTACTCTGAACCTTACTTCTTCCTGTGAAAGAAAGTAAATTCTGATGACTTCGTGGATGTTCTTAGCCCTAACGTAACAGACAAAGCGTGGTCCGAGTGTCTGTGGCTGACTTGTTCTCAGATTTCTCCCCCTACCTGAGAGAGTTCAACCAAGAGTCACTGCAGGATAAATGCAAAACGTTGCAACATTTTTGAAACCAATTAATCCAGAAAATAAAAGCAGGGAATGGCATACCTGTTACCAGCACACTTAACACATGGGAAATGCACAGCAAGAACCTACTCCAAAGGTGATCAGCTGCTTTAGTGGCTTTCAACTTTGCTGCAAATTGCAGGTGTAACGCTGGCAGTGGAGCTGTACAGCACACAGTATGCTATCTAAAGAACAAAATTACTAGATCTCAGCATAGTGGAATATACATTTTATTTCTTAAAAAGGAAGGGTACTAACAGAATTTAATACAGTCAAAATTTTACATTTTAAACAAAAGCTTTTCTTTTTCTTAAAAACCAGTTACGAGCAGAGAGGTGAGAGGATTTAAACTACTCACAAAATCCAAGCTGAAGACTTTGAGAATTCAAATCTGTGGTTTATACATTTAAAAAAGTGTAATAAATGGAAATATAAAATAATACCAACTCTGTAATAGTGAAATGCCCTTTCCTCATTAGATTGCTGTTTAAGCACCTTTATTTTCACCCATCAGCTGCCAGGAGTGTTTAGATTTATGTACAAAATAAGCAGTTTGGGACAGGAGATTCATATATAAACTAAAACCATTTATGGCAATACAGTTTCACCCAGCTGCTTTATAAGCTTTATTTTCTGTTTCACTTCTATAGAATTTTTCAGTCAGGATGATCTCAAATGCACTTGATGGACTGCTTCAAAAAGCAGCTACATATACAGGAATTATATAGACAACCTCAAGGAGCAGACATCCAAGAGATTAAACAACTTAACATGCAGTAAAACTAAGATCAGATTTATATCTTATATAAATACTGTGCAGATTTATCATCCATCCCACTGAATGAATGGGACAGATCAGTGTCACATCTGAAGACAAAAAAATATTTTTATCCAAGAGGCAACAGAATTTCAGGCCAAATATAGCAGATAGGAGTTCCCTCAAACTATTTAGTTAAAAACTGTATGTGTCTGAAAAAGCTTTACAAGAACAGAGTTTTCAGAATAACTTGCACATATGCTTAGCTGTTTCATAGCTATTTTACAGCCTAGAGACACAGAGAGGAGGAAAAAAAATAGACAAAAATAAAGAGATGCCATTGTCTCTGCCCACTACAAGATATGTGGCTTTGTCATTTATGGAACACTGCAGACACAGCTGTTACCAGAGAGGAGACTGCTCCAGTACAGCATTAAAGACAAAAGTTACATTATGGCTGGAGAAAGTGTCATCACAGGCTAATCTCTTTACATGAAGGCTGATGGATTAATCTCACCTCCTCCTCAAAACCCAAGCGTTCAGATTTCCTAGCAGACTGCTCATGATTCTCACTCCACCATTTTCTATTTTTTTCTTTTTAACATGAGATAGAAAAGGTCATGAAAGCTGATGAATGTTCCAGCTGTGCAGCATCCAGTGAACATGTACTCAGCAAAACCACAAGTCCTTAGTCACTCTCTCTCTCTCTCCACACCACAACAGGAAACCTGTGTCGTCTATGTACATAATGCAACTAATAAAGATGTCGACTATCTAGGTCACAAATGAGCTTCAGTAACAGTCACTCACTGTTTCACTGCAACTTGCTGCAGTCTGGCTGAAGGGTGGAGACAGATCTGTTTGAGCCAAAAGAGAGAACAGTTAAAAAAACACACCCAACAAAAACAACCCAGCTTTAGTTTTCCTCAGTCACTAAAGTTTACAAATAATTTAATATTGCTACTTTCCAAATGGTACTCACAAACAAATCAACTGTCCAGCTCACAGGATGGGAAGAGTACAATTATGAATGTAATCAGTGACTACTGTTAAAGAAAG
Source organism: Pomatostomus ruficeps (assembly GCA_013400735.1). Lineage (NCBI taxonomy): Eukaryota > Metazoa > Chordata > Aves > Passeriformes > Timaliidae > Pomatostomus > Pomatostomus ruficeps. The sequence goes on from VYZT01060983.1 coordinate 159,625, forward strand.
ACTGGAAGAGAATCAATTCCCTCAAAATCTTAGTTTCTCTGCTTAAGTAGCTCATTATTATTTTTAAAACATTTTTTGTTGATAGAAAGCATCACAACTAGACTAGAATTCCACAACATCAATCTTTGTTTTGATTTCTGTAGTTCTCTAGGAAAGAAAGAATCCCAAATCAAGCTACATGAAGCATTAACAATATTCAGATATTACAATGGAAGCACTTATTTATTACTTCATAGAACAGATTAGTTTTAAAAGTGTATTTACATGTTCTAAGTTATACAAAATACAGTATTCCAATAATCATGTTTATCACCATATTTCAGACAACTTCACATAAAAGTGCGGAGAATGCATCCATCCCTGATCCTGGCCAGCAGCGAGCGGTCACCCCAGCGTGACAGGTGAGAGCTGCTACTGTGCCCCCTCGGGAAAACAAATCCCACCATCCCTTCTCACTGAAACGTAGCTGCAGATCTAGGAAAACATTCAGGCAGGTACACGAGCAAGGTTTGTTGAGACCCACAGACCAAAATCACATGCCTTAATTTACTAGACGTATGTGAAGTACATTTTTAATTTTTTTACAGATGTTGTACAGCAAAGGGCTTCTGCTCATGCCTTAGTTAGGAAAATGAAGTAACAAGGGTTTTGGCTATATAACAGGCACCCAAATTACACTTAATATCAACAGTCCTATAACTACAACTGGACAGTGTATTAAGGACACAATTCTGCAGCTGACTGCCTGGGCAGAGCTTCACATTCAAGAACAGATCCTGTGAAGTCCACATGGTTCTCTACATATATAGGGCTCCTCCCATGCAGAAATGACAGCAGAATTAAGGCCTTAAAAGGATTGGGGGCCTCACACAGTAGTTTCCTCATGACACAGCACTGACCAGTTCACGTTGGCAGGTCAAGTTCCAGTGCAACAGCACACTTAGTTGAAGCAACAGCTATTTTTTCATGCCTTTCTGCAGTAACTCTCCTCCCTATCTGTATACTCCTTTCACTTCCTTCTGGACTGTGGAAGTAGAACCAACAGAAGGAGATTCCCAAGCCCTATACAAGTACTTATCTTCAGTATGATGCAAAACTGAGGGGATCCGAATTTGCCTAAAATTGTATGCACTCAGGTGTCACTTTTAGCAATCTCACTCAGGTCAGACTCTTGCATTACTCTCCTCTTCCTGCTTTCATTCTTTTCTCTCCTTGCCAAGTATCTATGTCTATCTATATATGTATCTTCCTCAAAGGATTCCTTTTTCCCTGAAGGTATCTGAACGTCAAGAAGTTTGCGTTCCAAAAGTGACTCACGAGGGATAGCAGACTATCAAACAAGCAAATTACATCTGTATGACGATTTGCATTATCGTGAGTTAAATCATTGTAATTTCTCAATTAGCACTATGTTAGCATCTCCACAGATATTTAGTTAAGCCTATTCTTTCTAACTTTCTCCCAGTCTTCAATTGTGACTTTATCTATCTTCACCATGTTACAGTGGCAGATATACAGATCAGAGTAATTATCTGAACATACAGAAAGCCAGTCAGAGTCTTGTAGTGCTGCAAAGGCAAAACACTAGCACTAACAAATGATTTTGCTCTTTATGGATTTAGGTGTATGTTGCCAAAAATATGAGACTTATGTGCTAAGATGAATTTGCATATCTCATCTTGTGCTTAGAAGCTAGAACTAGAAGGGTGAACAAAAGCCTGTCTGGATTTTACAAAGGTCCGAGATACCTCCTCTCTCACTAAAAATGAAAGCACCTGATCACAAGGAACAAAGCCTTTTATGCTCAGGTGGCTTACAATACTGAAGCAGCAATAGTCTCCTCTGTGCAGGTCCATTATTTCTGCTATCTACAAAAAAATTTTTTTCCGCATAAGTGGTTTTATTACAGTATTCCCAAAGCTGCTGGCCTTCCACAGCACCTCCCAACTTGAAATTAATTTGGTACAATTAGTAGCAGGCCAGCAGATAATGCTGAAAGTGATTTCTAGTTAGAACACCTTGGGCTTTCAAACAGCACAGCAAGGAAATGAAGAATTGTCAGAAAAGATATAAAATGTTACTAGAAAAACTGCAAAAAGCTGCTTAGCAAGAAACCAAACAACCCAAAAACATTTCTTCTCCAACACAAGTTTATAGTACACTACTTTTTCACTCTGTCCATGCAGGACCAAAAAACCCCCCCCCCCGCCAGCCCCCCCAAAAAAGCAGAATTCAGATTATCTGAATATCAAAACTATCAGGACCAGTTTACCAACACTACATCTGCGATCAGAGATGCATCCACCTGATCCCAGCACAGAATGCTTCAGAGTAAAGCAAAGACACCCATGACTCCAGCACTTGCTAAAACTTTACAATAACCACATAAAAGTAAAGACTTTTTCCTGTGGGAATTAATGAGACCTTTGTTACTAGCTTCAGTGGGAGCAGATCTTGGCCACAGGTGAAAGATTAAGCTTCTTGGGAATTTTTAGGCACAAACCCACCACACGTAGATTAGATCATCATGTATGAAAGCAATACTGTATTAAATATTGTGCATCATTTATTCATAGCCGGTGTCTTCTGCAGAGTAGAACAACACTCATTGTCCAAAAATCTCATCCACAGTTTATATATTTTCAAAGTTAGTACTATGAAATGGCCACGTGTTGTCAATCCACTTCCTAATGAAAGTACAGCTCTGTCAAAAACTGCTCTCTTTCCTGGCAGTCCCTGCAGTGATGCTGAAAGGTGCACATGCCCTTTATTCTCTCCCCTTGGAGATGGTCCCTTTGTGGCTGGAATGGGGTAGGTTGGCATCAGGCACACTTATGGCCTCTACAGAGGATGTTCCAAAGCTAGAGAACTTCAAACCCTAACAGTGTCAATTCAGCATCTTTTAATATTCAAATTGAGCTAAAAGAATATTGGTCTTCTTATGATCACTAAGAAAACATACTCAGGTTATCACTTACTGATCGGATTGTCATCCTAGTCAAAGAAACAAAGATGATATAGCGAATCATTCCAAGAGGAGCAGAGAGCTCTGGAGCAATAAACTTAACTTCCTGAGACTGCAAAAATGGAGAAAGGAATTCAGCATTGCACAGTATTTTTTGTCTGGCAATATCTGCACTCCTTTAAATAGTTACTACCTTCTCATCTATCTTTAAAGATAATGCTTCTTAACAGCAACAACAAAAAATTCTCCAGCTACAAAAGTAGAGCCGCACTCACCCAAAAGTGCGATTTTCCAGTTTTGCAACCCGTAGACACATGAATCACAGATTGTGCAAATCTGCATTGTCCTACAGGGAAGCACAAATGTTTGCTAACAGTCTTCTCTGAAAGAAAGCTCTAATAAACATTCACTGTTAGTTTCCATTGTGTAAGCTTTTAAGATAACAGAAATAAAACCATAGAATTGCACATGCTAATCTCACTGAGTACTTTGTTGTTAAAATGTCACGACACTGCAAAACCAAATCCTGCACACAATACGTAAGTATTTAAAAGATATTCCTAAAAACAGCAGGATCCAAATGAAGCAACTCCTTGCCCAGTTACTTGGCCTTTGGCTTTGTGATTTAAACAGGAAGCATGACTTTCAAGAACAGCCAAGGCTAACTGAAAATTTAGAAATTATAAATGAAAAAAGTTGCTACATTTACATGCCATCAGGGTTGTTTGTTTTGTTGCTGGTTTGTTTGTTTTTAATTCATAGTTTGGGCCTTTATCACCAAAATAAAGCAAAAACCAGTACGTACTGAGAATATCAGTCCAAATCAGCAATACTAGATACAGGTAGAGATATATGCTGACATTTCAGCAATATGGAACTAAGATATTCATCTATTTGATAAAAATATCCCAAGATTATCTCAGAGCTTTATAATCCCTAATTATAATAATACACTCATAGGTATACTTTGGTAACCAGCAAAAAGTTAAAAACACTTTCTTGACTTCAGTACATCATCCATTAAAAATGACAGGTCAAAAACTACATTTAATATCTATATATATGCTCTTTACAAAGGTTATGCTGTCAAACACTGGTTATGAATCCTGGCTTTTGAATTTTTTATTTTTTTTTATTAAGCTTACAGTATTAGCTGCTGCTTCTCACATTTTTCTCTTTGCCTTTCTGGTCTGAAATTAGGGGTGGAATCTCTTGGGTAAACACAAAGCCAAAATAATTGTTCAATATGATAGCACTGAGCTATGCTGGTAACTAGTCATGCCTCATAAGTTTGGCAGTTGTGCTTCAGAAAGCTTTCAAGATTATTTTTCTTGAGGTGTATGCTATTCATCAATCTCCAGGCATAAACACACTCCTGTCTTACAAGCTCCAATTTGGCTACAAGCATGGCCCTGTTCTCCTTTCCTTGAAAGTAAGTACTCTCTTTCTTCCCACAAAGATTTAGCTCTCAAGCTTCCTAAATATAAAAGCAGATTCTTATTATGCTGATGAAACTCTTACAATGGAACTTCCACCTACTTCCTCCATCTTCTACACACAATAAACATCTCCACAATCCATCCAAGCTTTCATCCACCCTCCCACACCAGTACGACGGTCCTCACACTTAAGCTGCCCATTGTAACTGTGGGATATCATTGGCTGTTTCACCTTCTGCACCGCAGTTCTCCTGCAGTCAAGAGACAGAAATTTGTAATATGGCAGCTAATAGCCATTGTTCTCCTGGAGCTAATACTCATTTGGTAGTTTCAGCCTGCCAAAAGACTTGGGGATGAGCAGCTCAGATTAGCACCTTTTCCGTGATTATTACATCGTTAGCAGAACAGATCCCGTTTCAGCGAGATACCGTAAAAGAAAGTGAGCCTCATAAATGAAATAAAGGAAAAGGCAGGTTACAGCAGTGTAGCTGTGGAGCAGGAAAGCAACCAAAGCGGTTTACTATTACATGGGTCGTTTGATAGAGGTTTATTACTCTCTGTATGGCACACTGTGGTGCTTTCTGGATTATTTCAATACACCTGCTGTAATCTTCTGCACAGAAGTCTCACACATTACAGGCTGCTGTCTTCCTGGTGTCTTTAGTTCTGCACTCACAGTACTCCACAATATGCTACACTGTACCAGAAGTGAGCAGCAGTATTAAATAAAATTCATTGTACTGCAGGGAAGAGAGTCTCAAAATATAGCAGTTCTTTATATATACAGACACCTTTCATTTAAAACTCCCTCTTTTCTTCCACTCGAGTGCCAAAATGAAGAGTCACTATTCACATAGGCTGCCAACAGACTTTGAGACAAGAACTTTGAGTGTCTTGACAAAACCCCAGTAGGTAAGCTTATTGTAGATCATAGTTACAGTGAGAAAGACAGATAAGAAAGCCATATACAGAATTAAGGAGACTTTGCACTTTTCATCATGCCCAGCCCTGGGTAGTCAGATGGGGTACTTGCAGGCAAGGAGGCAGGCAGGGTCATCATCAGTTGTTTGTGTTGGGACACCTCATAGATTTCACTGCTCACTCTGAAGACTGGCGATTCATGTGTGCTTTTTAGTTTCTTTGTTTTTAAAAGTCTTTAAAGTTGCATCACTCGGAATCAGATAAGTCACTTTAAACAAAGCAAAGTGTTAAGTGTGACAATTTATTTATAACATATTTCCCACCATTACCACCACAAACCACCCTGTGAAAGAAAAAACCCCTGCTGAAAGGGTGACAATTTTTAGTATGTTTGAAAGAAATTAGACCAACACTGCATCAAGAGCTACTCTAGTCAAATTAAGAGCATAACAGAGGGGGGAGATAGTTCAAAGCATACATTAAGTGATGTGGATTAGCCTGCTTCTCCACTTCCTTAAGAAGGCAACACAGAATTGCTCTAAACTCATAATTTCCACATTATGTTTAAAAGACAAGCTAGTCTTTAGCATAGAAAATAAACCCTAATGCTTTTTTAATATATTTTCAGATTTCAGTAGAGGAACTGCAACTACCCTCAACATCATCATCCCACATTTACTCCTTAATATAAATATGATCCCAGGAAGTATAGCTTAAGAGTTCTGACACAGCCACTATCTTAAGACAGCTTCTCTTGTTAAGAGGACCTCTAGACATATACCTTCTGGTAAAGCTTCTAGTTCTTGCAGTTGTAGGTCATGTAGAAGGTCTCAACATCACACACAAAATATTTTTTCTTTTAACACCATATACTGTTGAAGCAGTGCTTGGTGCTGAGAATGGATTGCTTCCAAGAGGGCAAGTCTTGTGTGCTAATTTTCTATCAGGAAACATGCTGGAGATAGAACCAGCAAGCATGAAGAGACCAGATATGCTGCTACACAGGAGATAGTGAGGTAAACTGTGTTTATAGTGGGTGTAGCTTATCCCATAGTGTGTTCACGAGGCAAAGGACCAAAACTCTTTCTCAATCTCTTGCACAACAAGTAAGGTGCAGTAAAATAACTGTGGCTTATTTACTTCTTTAAAAAAGCCCCTTCTTTCAAAGTGTAAGGTGCTGGCCATTTTTTAACAGCTGGGACTCAAGGTTCAGCCTAATAAGCCAGACCTCTTTTTCTACATCTCCCTTACTTCTTAGTTAAGTGCAACATGCTGCTTCATCAGCAGCTCAAGAGGGAAGCCCCTCTAAGGAAAAAAAAGGAGTGGTGGTGGTAGAAATACAGTCTAGAACCCATATCAAATTATTTTGTCCACACTTGTAAAGCGAGTGATTCACTACTGTACTCTCTCCTTGGTTTCTGCAAGTTATCCAGGATTAGAACCTATCAAGACATTTGGGCAGTATTGTAATCAGACCTGCACTGACTTCATTCTGCATAACACTCATGGATTAACCTCGCAATACTTCTGCTTTTACAAGAGATTGAATATTTTCCTGTCTTCCTGTCCTAAAGGTTCCCCTATTCCTCTTCAACAGGAACAGAGCTCTATACAACAGGTACTTTCTAGTGCCTCTGAACAGGAGAGGAAACAATTTCATGATGCTGCCCAGCAACATCTACTTATATCCTAAAATTATGTTTTACACTTTTACTGGGAAGGGTAGGTGGAATGAAGAGGAAAAAAGAGCAAGAGTTTGAAAATTGAAAAAAAAAGGGGAAAAAGAGAGAGAGAAAGAGGGAGGAGAGTCTCCTAGGCTCTTTCTCCACTTAAAATGAAGGTTAGAACAGATAGCAAAAGCCCTGTCCAGTCTGGAGGGATCCACATTTATTCCTCCAGAGAGGTGAATCTGTTCAATTGTATGACATCAGAAAATGTTCTATCAGTGTTAAAAACAAAGTTGTAAATGTGGACACTAAGATTTTGGACAACACAATGATCAGGAAAGGGCCTGAACAAGTTGTGCCAACAGAAACAGGGTTTGGTTGTGTTTTGTTATTTTTTTCTAATGTAGATGCAAAATGGCAAAGCCTCCATAAACTTTATTTCTGGGAGTCTCTACAGAAGGCAGAGAAGTCTAAGAGGCTAAAACAAAGAGGCCTAGCAAGGAAAAGGGGTGTGCTTACAAGGGTCCGTATCTGGTCTCGTATTTAGAAACAATGTTCTTGCATCGTCCCACTTCCTTGCGTAGCTCTGCAACCTCCGTCCTCAGGGCTGTGTTTTCTTTCTCGAGAAAGGCTGCCCGAATTGTGATCTGATTTTCCTTTAATCGCCGAGCATCACGGGAACGCTTTGCTGCCACATTGTTCTTCTTTCGCCTTGTCCAGTATTTTTCATCCTGTAGTAAAAAAAAAGATGCCAAACTGACAACTGTTTCAGAGACACCTCTTTATTGTACAATGATATTCACACTGACTGCTATATTGAGCAATCTCCTCCATAGGTTTGCAGAGCTCCGACATCAAAATGGAGACAATGCAGTACAGTAAGATTTCATCTTTACACAAGTCTTCTTTTAGGATAAACCAAGTGCATTGCTAGAACTAAGGAGATTAAGAGACTTAGGTATTAAGAAGCTGTCCAACTGAAATGCTTCCTTTACTTAGTTTCAATTCAGGAGGGAACTTTCACATAAAACCACCTGTTCTGTTGTATAGGTTGCTTAAATCCAGATTAGGCACAATACTGGGTAAATATAGACAATGGCCTTCAAAACTACAGGTGATGAGGATTTGACTTGATAGTTCTTCTAATTTCTGTGTATAGCATGATCAGTTGCTCCTTGCCAGTAATTATCTCATGATACCAAAACCTGTAAAACAGCAAGCACAGCAGTTGGCTTGCCAATTCTATTCTTGGCAGTGCTTCTGCCCAATCATGTAGGTAAATTGCATTAGCTCTGTATGCTGAAGCGTTTGGAGAAAGAGTAAGAAACTTTTATCAAGGTCTAGAAGAGTTTGCAGCAATAAATCTGTTACCTTTTGCTCATCTGGGACAAAAACCTTCTTGGCTTTTTTAATCATAGGTTGTGGTTTCAGGTCCTCTTCAGTAAACTTGTGTTTGCGAGGATTGAAGAGCTCACCACCAGGCACACTGGACAGCACTAAATCAGCAGGGTCAGGGTTAAAATTCACCTCAACTTCTACGCAGTCAGGATCAATGGGGCTGGGCGTATTTCTCTCATTTTGTGGTGGGGACTCTGGCAACAACAGGAGAAATTACAATATATTCAGCAGGATGAAGAGAATCAACAAAGAAGCCAACTTGTATGTCTATTTATTGTCCTATAATGAGAAGTATTTAATAGTATTAATTGGTGTTTCACTGAGGTGTGGTGGGTGCTGTACTGCTGCTGATACAGAGAAAGAGTTCACAGTCCAGTCTGTAATATAACTCTAGGAACATATGCCAGACTAACAGACATGAGTAGGCAGATGCAGGACAGGAGTTAATATTTCCTTGGCAAAAATTACATGTTTTGCACACATAAAAAGCACCTTCAACAGCAGTAAGAAGGGAGAAACTTGTATCAGCCTGAGTTTTGTACCATAGAAAGCCTTACAGAAACAAGCTTGCCCAAAACCCCAGTCCCTGGGACCTTCAAAGGTCAGAAAACTAGACTTCCAAACAAATTGCTAAATAAAAGAGGATTTGTTACAAATGCAACAGTATTCTTCTTCTTTGCCACATAGAAACAAATGCTGCAGCAGATTGTCTGACACTGGTCCTGTTCATATGACCTTTAGGATATTAATATATCGTTTACAAAACTTCATATACATGAGTTGCAAATGTCAGTGCAATGTGCAGTAGTGATCAATAAGTAAGTTTTTCATATGCCACCTAGAAAAAAGTTACACTCTATAACTTATGGAAGGAATTCACAGAAGAGGTCCAGAGCAAAATGCTTTCTATAAAGCTTGCTCATAAAATAATACTATGATGGCTATCATGTTTAAACTCCAAATATAGGGCAAACTGAGCTGCTGAATTCTTTAATAGAGAAGATCTCCATACTACAAATGAAGTTTCCTAGTACCATTTAAGCACAGATTTGGTTTTTTGTTCCTCTATTCCCACTTCAAAGCACCACAGAACATCAAACTGCATCATTAAAACACCTTTTCCAAGTGTCTGTTCTCACATTTCCCAGGCTACCACAAAAAAGACTGCTTCATTGTTTTTCTATTTAACACTGTTATTTGAGGTACATTAAGTTTGCATAAATTCACTGAAGCAGACCAAGGTAGTACAAATGACTTGCGACAAGCTATCAAATCTGTTGCAAAATAACCTGAGAATGTATTTTCTCAACATGTCCAGCTTCTCACTAGATTAGCAATACCAAGAAAGCAAATACTTTATGTTGCTGTTTCAGCTCTTCTAATTTCAAAAGCAAAACAGATGGCACACTGATAGACAAACAGACTGCACATTGATAGACACTCATTTTTCATAGGGTGGGAAGCAGGAAGGTAAAGGAGAGGCAGCATCTTCATAAATTGACACACGAACTAAGGCTCTACATTGAGCATGTTTGTACTGTTTTAACCTGCCACAGCTAACACTGACAGGTTAGCATGTCTCCTCTTTGATCTAAAGAGGCACCTTTTAAAATGAGAACAACACAAGTCCCTCAGAGCCCCACATTATTCCATCTACCTGTGCTGGAGGCTGCTTCAGATTGCTGGTAAACTGCAGTGGAAGAGGATGATGCAGGAGAACCAGTGGAAGCACTGGCAGATTCCTTTCCTTCCAGCTCAGCCACAGGCAAGAGTGGATTCTGGTTCAAATCCAGGTGAGTAGGGCTGGAAGGAATTCCATTCTCCAGCAGGAACTCATCCAGATCCATGTACTCCAGGTGGAAAGACTCGCCATCGTAAGGAATAGTTTTGTCCCAAATGGGTGGCATGAGGGAAGCCGAGACTGCCATAGTGCTGGCAGCTGCTGCCTCATCTTCTTCAAGCTTTATTTTCTCCTTCTCTTTATCTGAAAGATACAAGTAGGTCACTGTACAAGCTGAAACACAGGAAAGACTCAAGGTGTAAGAGTCTAACAAAATCCCCATGAAAGGAAATTCAGTAAGCTAATGGTTCTGCCTCGTGACATGATCTGGAAAACCAGATGTTGAAAAGCAACATTCATGTATGGAATGCTCTAACCCCTGCGATGGCTGGACCACAGACAGCTGAGTAGCCTTGCAGACCAGCATCGTTGCTGTGATAGCTTACCGAAGTGTGAGGAAGTGCTGCATAGAGCTTATTACCAGTCACTGCAAAGCAGCCTGCTTTTCAAATACCCATCTCAGAAGACAACAAAAGTGAGTGTCCCTAAGCAGGATTACATGCGAAGCCATTAAGAAAATTCCGAGGAAGCAGAGGAGCTTATTCTATGCACAGAAGAAGGAAGGTGCAGAACAAGAATGTAAATACAAATGAGACGGGAATATGGGTTTTCAGATTACACTTGAAAATCAGTCAAAAGGTCCATAGAACACCAGAGACCTGGATGCCCATTGTTCAGCATTTTAGAAGCATTTCTCTCTGAAATGACTCAGCACGTCCACAGAAAGCAATAGCTCCAAGTGCTGCTCACTATAGATAGCTCAGATTACCTACATAGAATTTTCACTCTTTGGGGAGATGTCTAATAAGGCACACTCCCACATCCCACCCCCAAGTCACAAGAGACTGATGAATTTTTCTCCATTTACTGTGCTACAGTGCACATATTATAGAAAAATGGCTGTTTCTATGCTCCCCATAGCTACTGAATGTTAACAATTGTCTGGGACAGAATCCAAGCAGAAAACTCAAGTTATGGAATAATTACATAATTTAAGAGATAAAAATAAACTGTCAGAAAAAAAAAATTAAAAATCCAAGTCATTTTCCTGATCCAGTTCTCCATACAGCCATGCAGTTCAATAAGCAGTGAAGAAGGCATTGCAGAAGCAGTGCTAGTACTGCCAGCACTGAGCCAGCACTGCTGTCAAAAGGAACGCTCACCACTCGCACCTTAATCACCTGCAAACTGGGCGTTACCATGGAAGCCAACAAATACTAAGTTCAATAGAGCAGGAACTCCAAGGACATACATTGGACCAGTTTGGATCTCCAGTATTAACAGAGATTAGCCCAATAAAATGCACCAATCCTTGGCATTCGTTTTTTCTAGACTGGCTACAATATGCTAAAGGAGCATTTTTCTTTATCGGGGGTGGAAGTGGGGGTGAAACTCTGCTCTAAATCAGAAAAGCCTATTTATATAAAACCTATTCTGATAAAAGTGGCATTCCTTCCGCTGTTGCCTTAGCTGGTGTGGAACTGAGACTGAAAGAGCTTTTTATGGCTTAAAGAAAAGTGCTGCCATACAAAGTAAATTATCTACTGTATTCTGAATATTTTATACAAAAGAAGATACTTATTTTAAACCAAGCAGCTGAGAAAGCATTCACCAGCGACCAGCTTAGGACCAAGAGCAAGTACCTAAAGGGCACATTAAATTCAGACCAGTGGCTCCTGGACCTAAGCTTTGGTAACATCACCTTGTAGCTTTTGGCCTTCTCCCTACCACTTCACACTGCTGCCTCCAAACTGCCATCTTCCTGCAGCTCCTATTCCTGCTATAAACTCCTTTTCGCAGAGAGTTTTGCAACTTTCCTACCCTTTGTTTGAGCAAAGCAAACATGCAGGTTAACGGTAATGATGCAAATAACCAGAATGTTCCTAAGCAGCTCCTACTTGAAGCTAGTAAAGAAACGGGATCTACTCTACACATAAGGAGGATTTCTCTCACTACTGGAGCACACCCCAACAAATTGGACCCAACATTTCATCTGTGAATAGAGATCATGTATTTCCCCAGCGTTTCATAGTGCCCAGCACAACCAAACCCAGATTTGCACTGGATGTTGTGGATGATATCCTAGTAAAGATATCACCAAAACAAATTCAAGCAACAATAATGAATTCTTTGTAAATAACTATTTTTAATTAACATGATAAAAAACTTGTGAAATGTCAAGTCAAAGGGTCAACTAAAAAGGAAAAAAAATTCTTTACTCTTGAAAACAACAGTACACCATTATAAGTTATACCAGTTTTAATACAAACCACCTGTGCTTATGTTTTGCAACACCTAATACACCACCTCCAAGAGAGGAGAAAAAAACCCATTAAGTGATTAGTAGACTGAATATAAGGCTTAAAAATATTTTTCAGTAGATAGATGTTAAAAAGACTACACTACTGTCATATGTGGCTCTTCTCAGATCTTTTACTGCCTTTTGGATGTGCATGATCATCCTAATGTCCTGCAGTAACCTGGAGAAACTGTGGTTCCTCCAATTTCCTGTTGTGATTGTCCCTGGCTCACACCAGATTAGATCCTTCCTCATAGTGAGAAAAGCATCTGAAATTTTTTGTCCTTTTGCTACAAGTTGACAACTAGCAAACACTGGCCCCCAGTGTTGTCTTTGTTTAGCTATGCTGTCTGTCTCTCCTCCCTCACTTCTAACAGTATCTGAAACAAAATAGCAGAAGTTAACACACATATTGGCAGACCATCTATTTCAAATGTGATACATAACATGGTAAAACCTTTGTATGATCGTTTTTGCACTGATGTTTTCCCACAGGCTTTCTTTCAATTCATTTAATCTTTATTTCTGCCGCACAACATCCTGCTTGAGTGCACAATATCTAATGAAACACTAATTAACTTCTTGCATCTTGAGGGGGAAGTTTCCACCTACCTCAGCACCAGGACCTGAAACGTTAATTCTCTTAAGATATTTATAGTGTAAACAGGTATTACCTGACAGTAGAGCTGCAGTATCCTAAGAGGCTCCATTTGCAGCGATTCAAGGTCACCCTGATAAATCTGGACTGTACTTCTGCAGATGATGGCTCATGTCCGATTTAGCCCCCTCATTCTGCTACTGTGACCTATTAACTGGGCTGTACATCTGCTGTTAACAGCGAGGACACCAGTTTATGCTCAGTGATTTAAGTAGAGCATTCCAGTTACTGAACTGTTGGAAATACTGCTGTTCTAACCAAAAGCAGCAGCCTGAAAAGAGTTTTATTCCCCCTCCTGGTTTTTCCTCAAAACCAAAAAACCAACCAAACCAAAAACCAACCAAAAGATTTTGGCCACCACACTGTCAAGAGCTATCCCAGCCACAAACAGAACAAATACTTATTTGACACACTTCCCCTTGTTCACCAACAAAATATTGTCAAATTAAACTGAAACCACTACATAGATTGGCTGATTGCTTCATAAATCTTTAGTCCAAGTTGTGAGGATGGAAGACGGCAGGCTGTAGGTTCCATATCCCTGATGCCCATTACTGTGATGTTTGCTGAGGCATTCCTCCTGCCACAGCGGCATGCAACTGGTGATTAAGGCATCCTTTGGAGAGTATGCAGCAGCTCGTTACTAATAGAAGAGACCTACACTCCCGCTCCAGAATATTAATTGCCTTCCCTTAACCCACAGGACTTTTCCTTTTTTTATAAAAATATTACTATTTTTATTCATTTAATCCTTACCACATACACGACAACAACTCCCAGCAAGGCTGGCCAGCTGTACCTGGTACATGGCAGGGCATTCAAGGGGATGGCATTCTGCTGGAACTGGCTGACCTCCCTCCTCTGTTGCTCAGGGGGATTAGAAAGCCTGCTTGCTTTGACAGGGTAGTCAAATTACCCACAGTGGCTGGAAAACCCACAGGTAGCTTGCAGAGACTATAAATGGACACTGCAGCTAGCTGATACCATTTCTTACACAGTAAGAGAGAAAACTGTATTTTTGTCAATAGGCATTCCAGACAAAAGGCACAGGGTCTTTTCTCAGAAGGTTTGCTGAAACTGCACCTCTGGATTAAGCGAATGAGTAATTTTTTAACATTTTGAATGTATCACCGTTAAAAGAACAGAAAACAATCAAGGATTCTCTGAAGTCAGTTGAGTCACAAGCCTACTGACAAGCCTTTTGCAAATTAGGAGTAACTACCTGCTGACAATTAAGGCATTCTTTCTTTTGTCTTGCATATGCAAACAAGAAAAGTATCAGAGACCAAAATAAACAGAAAGCAACAAGTTCCACAAACTGCAAAGTGAAGCAGTACAAGGTGAACTAAGGAAATCTATGGAGAAATCTTAAGAACAAGAACAACCTGAACTTTACCACACCTTTAATGGAAAGCGATAATCAAGGTGAAATGGCCTCACTAGCAAGATTCAGAGGCTCCAGCTGAACACCTTCACGAGCTGGAATGAGGTTATCTACTAATCAATCTAGTATCAAATGTTTCTAATTTTAGAAAAATGCACTACTCACAATCATATTAATTTCAGATTTTTACATCTCCGTAGGCCACACCACGTGATTCTGGACACAAAAATCACCCCCAAGACAAAGTCACCAAATCCCTACCAGCAACCATGAACAAACTTAAATTGCTCCTGCTGGCACCAATGTCTCTAAAAAGGACTGGGTGCAGAAATATCTTAAGAAATCCCATGATTTTGTAGATTCAAGATTCTGTGTGCTGCAGCATCCTGCACCATAGCAACATAACTAAAACCTTTATCACAAGCTGGCTTTTTTTTTTTTTTTTAGCAGAAAGGAGAAAAAGAGTCTCCACAATCACAAAATGGATATATTTACAGGGTATTGTGCAATATTAGACATGCAAGGTAGGTAAGATCCTCACTGGGAACAATCTTGCCAACCTTGCTTATGCTGGATGTTGTCTACTGTTCCAAAAAATGATTTTTAATCTCAAAATTTGTAAGCATAAGGACTTATTTTATTATACACCAGTACACTGGGCATTACAGCAGTGCAGATAATCCTGAGCCTTCCTCGAAATGGAACCGATACTCAGAAAGGCAAAAATACTGCCAGATAAAAAAATAATTTAAAAAAAAAATTGTGCCATCAGCACCGAAGACTATAAGCACCAGCACTGCTATTTACACAGCTGCTGTCTGCATCACCAGTGGCAGAGAGGCAGCTCCAGCCCATGCAGGACTGCATGTGCAGGCCGTCAGTCACTCATACCCTTATGGATTATCACCGAACCTAATCTGAGTAGATCTGCTGTTTACTCGTGTCATCGGGCAACTTCCCAGCAATTAAGGTCAAGCAAGACTCGAAACCTTCTCACTGCTGCTCCCAGCTACGCGTCTACAGGCGGGGGAGGCTCCAGACAGTCGAGGGACTAAAACCAGCGTGTCACGTCTCGGCTCTTGCCCACCCCTCGCTCCCGCAGCGTTGGGTTTTGCCCAGCGCAGGCACCTACACGCTCCGGAGAGGACGATCCTCGGGAGGCGGGGAGCGATCCCGTGCTGCCGGCACTTGGCTCGGCCGGCCGGGGGGGCGGAGGGAGGGAGGGACGGGGCGGAGGGAGGCGGCCGGGGCGTGCGGCCTCTCCCGCGGGTGCTCCCCCCGCGGCCAG